>VXAX01006124.1:703880-773162 GCA_013399835.1 Leptocoma aspasia | reverse complement strand
GGCCGAGAGAAGGCTGGGACTGGGTTTCTGCTTCTGCTTCTGCCTGTTGTTGCTGCCAGTGTGGTTGTTTGTTTGCCTCCTTACACATACTGGTAAAGAACTGTTATTCCTTTTCCCCTATCACTGCCTGAAAGCCCCTTAATTTCAAAGTTATAATATTTTGGAGGGAGGGGGGTCATATTTTTTCCATTCCGAGGGAGATTCCTGTCTTCCTTTGCAGACACTTCTCTCTCAAACCAAGACACCCTCCTGTTGTGGTGTGTTATCTTATNACCTCACCGGAAAGGACCCTCACCAGCTGCTCGGGTGCCTCAGGTGAAAACCCTTCCAAAGCAGCCTCTCCCAGCTGCCTTCCGGAGCCCGGCTGCCATTGCCCAGCCCCGCAGTTTCTCTGCCCCTGTTGCAGGTTTTTTTGCTACACTGTAAACCTGCACCCCCTATCTGCCANACCCGAAATTGCTTATCTGGTTACACCCCCTGTATCATATGACTTGCCCCAGTGTGCCCCCGTGTATGTCCCCAGTTGGTTTATCCCTGAGTTGTATCCTCCCATAAGTTTCCCCAGTATGGAATTAGTCCTCCCCCTCTTCCAGTCCCTTCCCTGTCAATTCCTGTAGCCCTACCCAGGCCCCTTGTCAATCGATGTATACCCTGTCTTTTGTTCTAGGAACTTCTATGTCTGTTAAGTTCTCCCTGAGATTTAGTCATCTGTTAAGTTGTACTCTCCTCCCCTCTAACCCCTCACTGGTTGCCATGTGATGTATCCCCATCTCCTGCTCCTCCCTTAGTTCTCCCTCATTGGTTGTGAATGTGTCCTTCCTTTGTCACTTCCCCCATATATAAGTAGCTGTATTGCATTGATTTGGGTCTTCAGTCCCTGAACCCTTTAGGGTAATAAACTGCACCTGGAACACCATACTGGAGACCTCTCCCTGATCCCTTCACCTCTGTCCTAGTCGTGGCAGCAAAGCATTCGTTGCTCTGAAGCTGCACCCTGGGCTTGACCGCGTTGTGCCATCTCGTGGCTACCTGGGGGCAGCCCACTCTCGCCGTGGTGCTGCAGTGAGAGGGCTGGCCAGGCCGAACAAGACTCAGGCACCACGACACCCTCCTTTTTGGCTGTTATGTGCACTCATTTAAATTGCAGCCAGAGACATCTGTAGTGAATGTTAGGAAAGCAATTCTAATAGGAAAGATAGTGAGGTGATGATCGTTTCCCCCATAACGTAGCTAAAGGAAAGGGAATGAACATGAAGAAATGCCTGTCCCACAATTATTCTGTGTAGCTGCAAAGTGCTAATCCTCAGGCCACATGGCCAGAAAGGAGGTCACAGCCATGCACTGCTGTGGTTTCATGTCCTTACTGCTGCCTCTCAGCTGTCCTGCCTGCAGCACTTCAGTTACCTTTCATTTTTCAGTATCCTTCAGGCTTTGCTTTGCTTCCACAAGCTCCTGCACCCAAGGCCAGGAGTGAGGATGTGCTGCATGGCCTTGCAGAGTCAGAGGCTCTGACCTTGTGCTGATGTGTACTTGCACTTCCCTTCACTTATCTGTCTCCCTCCGTGAATACAGAGAAAGTAAAAGCTGTTGGTTTTTAGATGTGCTATGGCTCTAACCACCTACTAGATGTGGAAAACACAATTCACAGTTCACTAGAGTAAGGTAGCCAGTGAACAACTTACAGAAACCAGAAGTGCCAGGAAGACATTTTGGGGAGGTGGAAGCACATAATTTGCACTTCAATCATGGTGTTCACTGCCAGATAAAATCAGCACAAGTCTTAGCCTGTACCTGGGACAAAAATGACAGAAGGTTGATGAGCCTTGATAGACAGAAAATGGAGAAAAAAAATCTGAGAAGCCATTACAGAATCAAATGCAAGCAGCTGCATGAGCTAAGCCCAGTTCTGTGATGGTCATACACTGACCTTGGTTATTATCTTGTACCTTGTTACTAGCCTGTGGTTGGCACCTATAAATGCAAAAAGTCAGCTCTGCTAGAAATAGATGTGTTCTACATCAATTACTATCTCATCCACTCAAAAATACAGAAAAAGGCACAGCTACATAAACTGCAAAACTGAGTGCTGGCAGATGAGGCTCTGGAAACACATCCAAGAGAGTCAGGTGGGAATTGGGAAACAGAATGGCAGCAGGAGGAAAGGAAGGATATGTGGGGGCCATTGCTCCCAGAGTTAGCACCAGGAGATAGGGTTTCATGGTGCTCAGTCAGCAGACTTGGAGCTGTGCAGGCATCCTTGTATCTGACGACTCACTCCTGGCTTATGTGTAAGGCTGCTTGGCAAAAACCACCAAAAGCCCAGGGGCTCCTGAGAAAGCTGTCATTTTGCATCTTTTGAAAGCACTAACAGCATGCTGTAAAGTCACTGAATGCTTGCTGTAAAATTCAAGCCCTCAGTGAAATGCCGTTTCTGCACAAGCAGCATGCTGGACAAAGGGAGGGCAGCAAGGTGCAGGAACATAGCTCACACCTGCTTCCCACAGACCCACAGCTCCCCACCCAGCCTGCCAGAGCTCAGCTAATCCATCCCACAGATCCTTTATAGCATCATCTCTTCTCTGCAGGGCTCTGCTCCAGTGTGGTTCAGGCTGCAGAACCCAGATGGAAGCTCTGGATGTTTTCCTTTCCACCCACAGAAGCCCTTTTATCTTTCAGCTGCCAAAGAGCCATGTGGATCCTGACAGGAAAACGATCAGCAAGTCTCTCTATCAGCCAGAGACATCAGGGACACAGGCATGTTTAAGGCTCACTCCCATTCCGAGCCCTTATCTGCCCGGATGGAGATGTGTGGCCTTTGAAGAGCCCACACTGCTCCCTCACCCTGCACAGTGTCCAGTGTCCAGAGATCATTGTCCTGCCCAGATCCCCTGAGAGCTGCCTGGCCTAACACCCTGGGCACAGCCCTGGTTTATTGCCAGCTATCTTGGATGAGTGACAAGGGGCGTTGAATGGAAAGGGAATTTGACACCTCCATGGGGACCCTTGTGACTTGTCAGTGCTAGTGTGGTTCTTCCCACTTCCCCTGCATCTGCTCTGAACTGGCACCAAGTGCGCCATATCACCACTGCTTCTTGCCTGGTAATCATGCAAGAAACCTGCAATCTATTTTAAAAAAAGGGCTGAGTACTCTTAAGGATGAGGGACTGGGGCAAGGAATATAACTAAAACAATAAAATGGGAAAGAAAGTACACATGTGTTCCCAGGTCTGCCAATACAAGCTCCAGAAAGGTTATGTAAGGTGCTGCTCACATCCACATTGTGCTGCTGTTTGGAGTTCATGCACAGTCTCGGAGACAAGAAGCTTTCAGCCCTGGAATAGGTGCCCTCAGCCTCTCTGGGCACTGTCCTCCTGTTCTGCCTGGGACAGAGGCAACTAGCAGCAAAAAGAGCATCTAATCAGCTGTAATTTAAACCCACCAGCTCCAATCCATCTACCAGCAAAGGGAAGGGCTTCATACAAAATGTCCTCTACTCCCACAGAGGTGTCTGTCCTCATGAGCCTCCTGGGAGTGAGCAGGAGCCCTTTTCTTACAGGAAGGAAAACTGAGGAGGGTGTGTGCTAACCATGGATTGCCAAGCCATTGCATGGCTGGGCTGGGAGCAGGTCTGTGCAATGCCCTGCTTGTAGTGCCAGAATTCCTTCAGGTGTACAACAGGTCTTGATTGCGGTAGCGGATCCTGTGTTGTGACTGATAGGGGAATGAAAATCTCTACAGCACAGGACTGTGTGGCTGCTGGCTACCACAGGACCTGAAGTGAAGCAAATAAAATCCAATGATCTCTCTGAGCAAGGTTTCTTTGCCATGTTGTTCAATGCTCATGCAATAAAAGAAACTTTTATTTTCGGCCTGTCACAGCATAGCACTGAGATGCAGATGTGGTAAACTTTCTTGGGCATTAAAGTTCTGAAATGAAACAGTCCTTGCAGCAAATTTTGTCCTTCAAGTTCTTAAGCAGGACACAGACCATCACATCCTGAGTCATCCAGCATCACAGCAGCATGAACTTGCTGTCTATACCTTGGGTTGCTTTTTTACAGTAAATCCACCTCCCTACCAGCCTGTCACAGCACAAAGCATTTAGCAATGAATAATATTTCTGCACCAGTAGGAACATCCCCTGCAGTTTGGGGATGCAAACAGTTTCTTCCTGGCAATACATAGTGCAGCTGCCAAAGGCTACCAATCTGAGCTGGAGCCTTGGTGTTATTTTAAGCGCTGTTCCCAGCTGCAGCAGCACTGTGTTTGCCAAAACCCTTCCTTCTAGAAAGGAAGAAAACTAGCCAGGCCATATGGTGGCTTTCAGGGAGATGAAGTGTTGACTTTTCCCAGCATGTCATGAGGATAAAATTAATCCACACTTTAGCATAGCTGGTGAAGAATCTTGCACATCTTTCATGTTCAAACCCATGTATTCTGTCTGTCCTTTTAACTCTGAATTTATATGTCACTCAAACTCCAGCTTGATGCCAGGACCTAGATGAATACCTTTTTTGTGCCTATCACTGAACAAATACATGGAACATCCACTGAGCTGTATTAGAAAGCCAAAGGTAGGGACCCAACTATAAGTGTGGCTAAATGAGGTCTTTGAGGGACAGGAGACTGGTGTCATACTGACACAGAGCAGAATGCCAAGAATTTGTGCATTTCTGACTCACCTCTGGCTAGAGAAGGGTGATTAGGATAAGGGCTCTGCTCCAGGGTTACCAAACATTTCTGGACGAGTCCTGCTGCTTTTCTGCTCTCTTGCCAGAATTGAAAAGCTTAGACACGTCCACCAGGCACCTGGGTATAAAGACAGACACAGGTAGTACCCACAGAACCTTCCCAGCTGCCAGCAGAGAGGTTTCCCTCCCCATATGCACAGTCATCCCAAGACACAAACCCAAACAGCTTCTGTTTTAACTACCCATCGAGACACATTCAACTATCATCTCGGTCAATTTAGCAAACATTTGCCTTAGATAAAACAAAACTGAAGAAAGGTGAGAGCCTTGTGTAATCTAAATCACATTTGCTCCTACACACAGAGTAAATCAAAAAATCTTTTATTTTGTACACTGCAGCCTATGGAGATGTATGTATATAATAAACATCCCCATTCTAAAAAAGAAGAGGTGTAATGAGCCATATAGGAAACACATCAGGAAGATGAATCCAAGTGCTCAGTCAGCTCTAAGGTCTCCTAGCTTCAGTCAGCTTTCCTATGGCAGATCACAGCAGCCAATATCAGCAAACTGAAGCAGACCTGTTGGCAAAGAAAATGGCTGAGTTACAGGCCCATGGCACTTCGGGTAATGGCTGGCATAGTACTTCAGTCACAAGAGAGAGGCTGATGGGGATATTGCTCAGTGGCAATTCCTCTCAGCTGGCGTTACTTAGATTATGTAGAGGCAACATCCCGATGCACACCAAAACCTTTGGAGAAGGCTAAGTTTACAAAGGGTCTGACACAAGATTAAGACTGTCTGAGATGGAGCCCAAGGCCAAAGCACTGCATCAAAATAAGGCAGTCTGGATGTGCTGTACAGCCTGAGAGGAATCTTTTGTGGTATGAGACAAAACAAGAGTTGCACAGAGCTGGTCAGGTCCCCAGATCCCCTTAGCCATGTGGTTCCAAAGCTCTGTTCTTAGCTTGTTTGCAAGCTTGCTGTTAACCACCCAGTGCATAGTTTAGATGAGGAAAGGAAAACAGCTTCCAACACCCTCAGCTGTGGCTTATGCAATACTTAACATTATTGTTGCTCAAAGGCTCCCATAGAAGCTTCTGCTTGGCCCTCCCTAGTCCCAAAAGCCCTGTTGTTCCTGGGAGATACTAGGTAGCACTTACATCTTCAAGACTGTGTAGATTCAAGTCCAGAAAGGACTTGCTTGAAGAGCAGGCTAATGCAGCAAATTCCTGCGCTCCACCAGACATTTTCAGTTGTGCACTGTCCAACAGCAATTTTTAAAGAATCTGTTCCATCTTTAGCTGGATGGGAAAGAACTTGCGATTGAGACTTAGACATCTGTTTTTCTGATAGGAACCCTAAAGACTAAATGGCTGTGATGCCATTTCAGAATTAGCATCTGCTAATACTGATTCCTTACCCATGTCTTTAGGCAGGGGGACAGTAATGGACATTGCTTGAAATAGTACTGCTGAAAGGTATAACTGGTGAGGAAAAAGTGTCCTATCATGCATGTAATTTGTAATTATCAAGGCATGTGAAGGGAAAAGGACTTCAGGCTAATCCTGAAGAGATGACATGTGGATGCAAGAAGTGTGGTCCTAATGTCAGAATTAAATGCAGGTGAGAAACTAGTTAGCGAACATGGTTATGACAGATTCCTCCAGAGAAAGCTCTGCAATTGCAGAAAAGGAGATTGGATTATAAAGACAGAAAATTGCATGGAGAAGAAGGCCAGTAGAGAATCTCAGCTGTTTGTACTGAAGATACAAAGCACTGAGGCTGCAGTGGCTGCTTCTTCCACTACACTCAGCAAAAGCTGAGGTTCTGAAACCCCTAGTGGTGGTGAAATCTCCTGGGCCCTCCTCTCACTCTCTGACTTCACTTGATTACAATGCTGAACTGCAGAACTAGAAAAAGATAAAAATGAACTTTAATGGATTTTGTTATTGAATAGATGCCTGCCCCACTGAGTATCCAACAGCTTTTGTAACAACAGCCCCTTCTACAGTTTGCCTGGGCTCATGGTCAGCTCAGATACAGCTGTGTGGCTGTGGCTGGGACAAGAGCTATGAGAAACCTTATCACAGCCTCCTCCCTTGACCAAGTAGCCACATTTTCTTGCCCATAATCCTTGCCTCAGCTAAATGATAATCATGACTACACTTGCCCAGTACCTTGCTCACCCAGGCTCCTTTCTGCCTTCCTAGGTTGACTTTGGACCTGTCTTTTCCCTACAGACTTGCCTGACAATCACTGAACTGTGACTGGCCCCAGTTACTGTCACTTGACCTGCTCTGCTTACTTTCATCAGGTACTCTGGGACTGTATCCATGAGGCCACTGCCCTATGGTCACCCTTTGCTCCAGCTCATCTTCCCTTATAGAGCAGCTCCAGTCACAAGTCATCAAGAAGTTCTCCTTTAGAATGCACCAGCTTAGAAGATTCTCTTACCTCCAACTAAGGCCTGCAAGGTCTGGGGGTACCTGTAGCAAAAGTGAATAGCCAGATGCAATTTCAGGAAGATCACCAAAAGCAGAAATGCCAGACTGCTGCAGAAATAGTAAGCTCTTTGCACAATGAGCAGTTCTCCAACTACTGTCTCAGGGCTCCACTGGAGAACATGATGGTGTAAGATGTTCACATCCATGACAGCTGGTTCTTTCAATACTGGCTGCAATCTGTGACAGGTAACCCCATTCATGCTTTTTAAAAAAGATTCAAAATTTGTGATTTGTTATAAAGTTAAGATACTGGAGCATGATTTGGGGAAAAAAGAATAAATTTCAGAACAAATTTTGCAGGCATGAAGTGTACAGACTTTGGTTATATTTAGTAAAGCGATTATGGTTCTGTTCTACTTTGTGTCAGAGTGCTATCAGTTGATCCTGCCTCTTTTTGTTCCACTCAGATTTGTTCATTGTTAAAATTAATGAGGACTTAACAGCAAGTAAATCACATGCCATTTAATAAGATTTCAGATGAAGCAGCAAAGAGGCACAAAGCATGTTGAAGTCTACTTGAAAATGCCAGAGCTTTGTTCATCCTTAGTTACAATTATTTTCCTTCCCTGCCAAAGTAAACTGCGGTGTCCATTGTGCCCAAGCATGAAGACAAAGATTGTTAATCCTTGTTAAAATCCTCTGACGTTTGTTATTGTCATGTTCACTCCAGATTCTTTTCAAAAGCTTTGTCTGTTTGAGCCTGATAGCAATATGCCTACAAACTTTTCATGTTCCATGTAATTAAGCTCTTGTTAAGCCTAGCTTTAGTAGGACATCTTCTCCCTTTACTTTCATGTCAGAAGAACCAAGAATGTCAAAATTTCACTAGAAACAGCAGATTAATTAATCAAATTATATGAGCTGCATGATAGAGGAAAGCATGCCCTCTTCTGCCTTAATCAGCATAGCCTTGGAAGTCTACTAGAAGTTTTATCAAGGTATGCTGTGGACTTTCAGAGCACCACTTGCATTTATTATTCAGCATGTGCCATCTGAATATAATGTAATACATCATGATTTCCTCACCTGAGCACATTCAGTGCCAAAGGCCACATACGATTTGCATTGTCACTGTAGAACTTGTAAACCCAACCCTTGCCTACACATCAAACAGTGAAAAACTCAAGTTGCTCAGCCTAAAGCATCTGCTGGTGTGTTTGCTCTGCATCTGTGCTGACTCTGCCAGTTTTCATTAAAGATGCTCCTTCTCTGCTAGAAGTTATATTTCCCTGCTTAGAAAACTGCTATTTTATTTTCCTCTTCTGCCCCAGTGCTTTGTGCTCCTGCCATGTTCAGCAGAGGCTGGCAGAAACAGATCTGCCATGATGCAAGTAGATTTCTGTTGCTGATGAGACCAGCTTGAACATTAGGGTAACCTTGTCATTGCCACAGGTGAGTAAATTCAGCTAGAAAATCTGAATCTTTTAGGACATAATGCTACTTCCCAGAACATTACAGGAGGTAGAAATACTTGTTTTAGTTTGAGACAGTCCGGATTTGGGGAGGAGTGAAAAATAGTTTGAAAAACAAAACACTGTAAGACACCTTTTGTTAAAGCAAGTGAAGCATCTTGCATGCTATTATTTCTAACAAACTTAATTGACTGTCTGTTCACTCTCCTCCTAGTTTATCACAAAACACAGCACTACAGCACTTTGAATGGAATATATGACTAAAGGTAGCCTACCTATGCATTGTTCAGTCTCCATATCTGTTGGAAGGGTGAAGGATTTCTTGCATGTACCTGCATTAGGAAAAAATCTTTTTTCAAAGGAAATTATGAAATATAAGTTCTTGTGTGCATAGTCCTTCATCAGTACAGCTACATTTCTTAAAGCAGAGAAATGTGGAATGATGGCTTTGTGGCAGAGAAGAGCAAAAGTATAATCTAGGATTCAAATACATGACCTAGGAATCAAAACCATGTTGTTCTGGCTTTCACATTGACAGCAGATGAAAACAGCTTGGAAAGATCCTTGTTCATGTAACTTTGTCTCACTGAATGATGTGGCAGGAACAAAGGCACAGCCTCACAAGTGAATCTAAAACCATCTGTTAAATGTCACCATGCACAAAACATGTTAGTGCATAAGCTCCACATCCAGCCATTTAGATTCATATTCTAGCTGGGATATTAAATAAAGAGTAGTAAAAGCTCAAACTAACAGAACAGAAATATTAGCCTTAATAAAAATGGTATGCAATTAATTCCTTGGTTCAGAGAAAAGCCGGAAGGCGCTTAGCAGACAGGTACTACGTGCCAAGACCTGTACTAAACTGAGTTTTTGCAAAAACATTTCAAAAGCCCTATGGAGAACCCAGAGCTGGAATAGCTGATCAGGACCGAGGTACCTAGTAAAGAAAAATAAACTTCTTGTTTTACTGGGAAAAATTCTGAAATCCTCATAGCAAGGTAATGCCACTGTTATTCTAAGTATCTTCTTTGGAGCAGATTATTTAACAAACCCAAGAACTCAAGGCCTAAAGACAATCACTTTTATAACAGTTTTATTCAAGTCTGTGTGCTCTAGTGTTGAGACAAGGCCTAGATCAGCATTACACTGTAATACAATAATTTTAGCCATTGAACCAAGCCTGCTTGGCATCCTTGGTTTACAATTTACAGTACATCCAAAAAAAAGAGCAAAGAGAAAAGAAATCCCAAAACATCAACAACTTCCATTAGCTCTTTGCTTCACTTAAATATTGTTCTATAACATAAAATAATTTAATACAAAAAGAACTGTAATCCAAATACACATAATACATTGACACAGAACAGAGGAAAGATACAGTAGATTATGCACAAGAGTATTCAGTTGATGTGTTACCTACAGTGAAACAAACTGGACATTAATATAATTTAACTATTTAAGCCCAAGAGGGTCAGAGGCAACAAGTCCAGGTCACAAATAAAGCTTTTTAAAAAATAATGCAATCTTCTTTTCCTCTAAGCTTACTGCTGTACAGAAGTTAAAGGAAGGCTCCAACAAATCACTTCATTTGACAACATTTCATCACACAAACAAGAAAAACTTGGTGGCCTCTGTTATTTTACTCAATTCCGGGGTACATTGCCATTTGGTAATGTAACTGCCTCATTGCAGGTTCTTCGGGCAAAACATACCTTCAGGTGCTACTTCTGTAGCAACAGACTTTTGAACACCATAAACGGAAGAGAAGACATACAGAGGTCTCCAAAACCAGACTGAAATACTTGAGCTGTAAGATGAATCCCAGTCCTACAAAGTTTGGAGTTCCTTATGAAGTACCCAACACCCTCCACACAGTGATTTCAACACAAGCAGGAAATATCCCATATCTCAAAGGATCAGACATGGGGGCATGACCTTACACTAGAGAAATCTAGTCACCTGGTTATTCAGATTTACAACATTGTACCTAGGAAAGTCAGGTCACCGATTTTTGCATCTGGCTTGAAATAGAAGCAGGAGCAAATCCACAATTAATAAGGCAAAAGAAAGAAGTAGCTTATAAAAAGGAGGAAATACATTCTCTGGCTGAGAAATTCTTGGACTTTCAAAGCCACAGAAGAGACATTGTTAAAAGCACAGGTATTTTCCCTGATTTTTCCACCAGTGTTGCCTGCTCACTCCATATAAGCCTCTCAGCTTAAGTCAGGCAAAATATCTCAGATATTTCCAGCTTGTCCTGAATTTATGACAAAGAAATCAAATATAGCAGCACAGTGTGCTGTGCTGACAGCTGACAGACAAGAATCCTAGAACTCTAGTAGAAGTGGCGGATGTTGATCACTGCTGAACTTGTCACGTCTGTCCAGCAGCCTGGAGGGATGCATTTGTAAAATGAGAAGAAACACTTGAGAATAGGCCTCAGGTTAAACTGCCATTTGCACACACAGCCTCCAGTCACCATTTACTGCCCCTTTACAGCTAGCAATCTGCTAATGCAGAAGTTCTTCACCCCATGTCAGAACACATTCTCAGAGCTTACCCTGCTTATGGTTAGAAGTAGCAGTCAAATAGGCATGGCATGTGCAGCCATGGAAAGGCCACAAGACTCAGCAATCAAACCAGCATTTACCCAGGGGCTTGTTGAGGAACCTTTTCCTCAGGTTAATTGACTCCTTACTCTGACAATCAAGGTAAGTACCTGGTTCTTCACCATCAGTCTCTACAGACAATCCCTCAATTCAGATTAAAAGAGCTTTGCTCAATTGGGATCTTGTGCATTTTGACCCACGAATACATTCCACTGATTTCAGTGATATTTAAGTATGTGATGAAGAGCTTTCTGAATTGAGGCCTCTTCCCTTTTAACTTGAAAGTTAATTACCCTAAATACAAACTTTTATTACTAGATGCTCTTGGGTTTATGTGATATCTTCTTATAACTGCCAAAGATGGCGGGCACCGGTGCCTGTGGACTTGACGTGGATCTAGGTAAATTCTGCAGTTCAAACCCAGCCATCCCCCAAGGAGATCTATGTGGCAAAGGAATGGATCTTACTCTCTGCCAAGAGCACTGGCCAAATTCAACCAGTTCAACTGGCAAACGCTCCTAAGTATGCTTTCTTTTTTACTTACTTTTTTTTTTTTCCTGTGGCTATATTCTTTACAGTCTAGGGTACCTGGATATTATAGTTGTCAAGATAACCTTGAAAACAGAGCAATGGCAGAACTAATGGAGTAACAACTGCTTGAGATGCAGTGTGAAAAGTCAGCTCAGAGATATTAGCTGCTCTGCTGATACAAATGCTAACCCCGCTGACACTGTAAGAGCTGCTCACTAGAGCATGCAAGACAGAAGAACAAGCCTACTATGAGTATCTGGGCAGTAAGTTGAGCATGACAACTGATTTTGTGACATTGACTGGGCCTGGGAGAAAACAAATTACCCAAGCTGAGAAGTGGCCACATTCACAAATTCCAGCAGAACTCAAGGAAGAAGCTGTGTTCACCTCCAGATATAGTTAGACTCAAGAAGCTCAGTGTGCAACTGAGCTATGCCAAACACTAATCAGAGGCCAGGTTTGTTCCGTAACTTAATTGCTGTTAGCGGCATTCTAATTAATGAAGCTTGGAAAAATACCAACATGTCCTCCTGCACCATTATAACCTCTCCAGCTAAGATCACAAGACACAAAAGATCAGGACATGGCTAGAGCAATGCTTCTTCTCTCTCAGACCTATATGCCTCTCCAAGACAAGGAGGCCAGTTTTATCCAACCTCAACATCTGTTCTTGAGAAAATGCTGAATCGAAACAATCAAGGTAGAATGGGAGCAGTGTTAATCAGTCTGAAATAGCATATATAAAATGAATTATTCTTGTCTTGATGTTGAGGTTTTGGCCACATTGAACACAATGTAGATTCTCACTAGCTATCCTGGCAACTGAAGTTTGAGCATGGACAAGATGTATAGATGTATTTCTGATTAATGAAGGGCCTTCCCCCTGCCTCCCTCCATGCTTATTTTTCAAATTGCTTTTTTTAAGCAAATACAACTTTGGCATTGCTCCTGCAGATTTGTTCTAAGCCCCCATTTTCTAGCTGTGCATCCATCTGACCCATCAGCAACAGATCTAACAGCAGCCCACTTCAAGCTGGGTTAATAAATCCACTATACTGCACACTAAAAATGTGTCATAGTTCCTTAATATTAGTTCTATTGGGCTGCCTGCACATTATTAGCATTCAGATACAGTAAGGACTGTATTAGGAACTGATACACTAGGAAAACAATACTGCAAATACAGGAAAACAATCAGGATTGTGTACAGCTCCACTTTAAGAGCATGTGAAATTATTAAAAAATTATTTTGAAAAAAGAGACTATCACTCTTAAAAGCAGTAGTGACCAATATGAAAGCTCCACCTTTTTGTCTCTGGACAATCAACTCACCCACAGGTTAGAAATTATCAAGAAAAATGCCCCACTTTGTCCTTTATTTTTTGTTTATTTTGGAGACATAAATATCTAAAGCAAGTATAATCTTAACAAACTAAATAGCTGGTTTGACTTTTCCATCAGGAATTTGCATGTCAAAGAGCCAAATACAAGTTTGCCTCTGCCTTCCCATCTCATTCCAACCTTAACTGCATACTTAGAGCAATTCTTACCACAACTTAGACTTTTTGCCCATTCTATCTCTACAAATGAGGTAGTTCAGGGTAGAACAAAACAAACCAACCAGAAACTGGGTAAGTTGGATGGGGCTTTGAGTAATCTGATCTAGTGGAAAGTGTCCCTGCCCATAGCAGGGGGACTGGAACTAGATGACCTTTAAGGTCCCTTCCAACCCAAACCATTCCATCACATTAATTAACTGTACATTCTTCAAATTCTTCTTTAGGATCCAACTTAATTATGATGCCAACAGTTTACCAAGTAGCTAGTATCCCTCTGTTCTCTGACTTACATTAAGAAGGATAATTTCACTATGTTATTTCCTGCCAACCTCCACATCCACTTCACCCAGTTGTATCTTACACTTTCAGCGTGGAAATCTTTTAGGTCAAAGCACATCTGAAATGTGTATGGCTTTCTGCCTTACACTTGTTACTGTGGCAACAAGAACAAATAACCAACAAAGATGGGATGGGGCCAAAACCCTAATAGAGAAATAGGGAGAGGCAGTGATAGTGCACGGCTCAACACAGGAGTGTAAATGGGAGGACACAAAATGTTTCCTGTGATGGTATTTCATCTGATGTGCAGAGAACACAGTACTGAAAGCTACAACTAGGAGGTCCCTCCAAAACCCAACCTCAGGCCTCAGCAAGGGGACATGTGAGATGGAAGGCACCTCAGCATACAGGATGCACCTAACACATATATATATATTTAAGAGGCTTAAAAACCAAACCCAAAATAAACAATATCCCCAAACAGAAAACTAACAAACAAAACCACAGAGCTCAACAAGCCATTCTCAGTAGGAAAATGATGTTCCTGATTAGAAAAAGCAAGATTGTTCAATTATGTACAAAAGGAGCTAAAATGTATTTCTTGTATACAAACATTGAGGAAGTGCTGAAGAGTTTCCAGTTGCAAAAAATGGGAGGTCCTTGTTAGAAAGGAACAATACTAATTCCAGTAGCTACATCAGACCCACTACCCCATCACCAGTGGCAAGTTACCTGTTAATCAAGGACACACCTCTTAGCCTGGGAGTAACTACTTCCAATGTAAAAAATAAAGTTTATGTAGGTAATTTCAGAAGTTGTGTTCACCTCTGACCAATGGCAAAACTGTTTTAAAAAGCCAAGCATGGGAAAAACCAAAAGCAAATGCACAATTTAACTGCAGCACGACTTTCTACTAATGCATTCAATAGAGGGAGCACCAGAATAAGCCACAGACTCATTTCCATAATGCCTCACGAAACTGTGAAAGTGAGGTTAATAATTGTATTGTTTGTTAAACACCAAAAAAAGACAAAAAAAAAATTTTAACCAAAAACTGGATTGAAAATAAGAGGAAAAAAAGGCAAATTTGGTTAAAGATCCTTTCTGTCCAGCTAGCTACCCTATTAGCTGGCTGTGCAAACCACTGTATTCTGGTATTAAAATAGTAAACTTAAGAAAAAACATAAGAAGGCATTCTTTCCTACAGATACCTTAGTTATATCATCAACCAAAGATTTACAAAGTCTGAAAGTTACGTTCTGTGACAGTATATTTTGTTTCTTGTATTTGTTGTATTTATTGCTTGCTTGCAAATATGTTTTAACACATGTCCATCCCCTCACTTTTAACGTCCAGTTTTACCCAAATTGTAGTCTTAAAGGAGTTCTGAAAGTGAAAGCTAAGAAACTGTTCTTCAGTGACAGGATAAGGATCAGAAATATTTCCAAATGTAAATGCCCTGTTTCATAAAAAAACCCAAAAAACCAAAAACAAACCAAAGCCAAAAGGAGGACTTCAATCACTCTGCAAAATATAACCCTTCTTATTCACCACAGAGCTGGTAAGAGTTCTTGAGAGTATCTCCAAAATGCATGGAAAAGGTTAGAAAGCAATAAGCATGTTTTCCAAGGACAAGCATTTCAAAAAACCAGAAAGAAACAAACCTATTTACATTAGCTTAAAATTACTTGCAAAAATAACAGGCTATCATTGAATTTTGGGACATAGGAATAGGTTTGTTTCCATCCAATGAGACTCCAGGTCCCATATACATCCCACAGAGATGTATTAGGTTTCAAATAAAAATTAATCTCAAGATAGAAAGGCGACTCAAGGTCGGAGGATTCTTGTCATGTTTTATTTAACAAAACACTCCAAAGGCAAAGACCTTTCTTTACTTGACCATTACTGCCCTGCCTCACCTTCAACAGAATGAGAGGTATCCAGTTTTGTGACATATCGAAGCAACATCTCTACGCAGTATTGTCCACAATGTCTTAAGATACCAGCATGCTACGAAGAGGAAGGCAACTACTCCCATTCCTAGAGGTACAGAAAAATATTTCATCATGAAACCATGCCAAACCAGAACAGGTCTTTCCCCATCAATAATAAAAAAGTCACTTTAAAAATACTCATTTTGTTAGAAAACTATTACAAAAAGAGTATTTTCACTGAGGTTCCCTGTCCCATACTGAACATCAACCCATTGCAATAATAAACTTGAGGGAAAATATGTATAAAAAGTTACATTTGCAACTCTGAAAATGACTGAGAGGAGATTAAGTCCTACTTGCTGGCAGAACAGACCACTGTTCTGTAAGAAGCAGCAGTATTAGAAAACAATCTGTAACTATTTAATCACCTTAGTTTTAACACAAAAGCTTTCTTCTGTCTACTTGTCCCACACTCAATTTCTATGAAACCAGTAGAAATTTATCAAAAAATTTGTCATTTTTTGCAGTGGTTGCTATGTCTGTGCCTTCCCCTCAAAATTACAGGAAAACTAAACAGACTACAAGGATAGCATACTTTGAAGGGCTGACAAACTTCTATTTCCTAAATCAGCACATCAATTACATAAATTAGTGATACACACTGCCAGCTGACTAAACAAGATACAAATATAATTCTAAACCACAAACATTGCTCTCAGCTACAATCTCATTATTACTATCAGTTTAAAAACTGCCACTTCCTCTTTGTAAGGCCTGTATTCAAACATATTTTTCTCCATTCTTTTGTCATTGTTTTAGACTGCTCATTCACTTTCATGTTATCTTTTTCTCATTTTCTCAGACAAAACAAAAGTGCAACTTATTCAGACATTTAGGAAACAACACATTTATTACAATTTTTTTAAAGTAAAAGTTTCACCATCTTCCTCAAGAATACTACTAGAAAGGTAGGTCAATGACCAATATTATGACATTTTTGTTTTCCTGACAGATGGAAATACTAGCAACCAGTAGGAAAAAAAAGATTTCTGAGCTGACAGGCTCATACCTTCTCACTCTCTAGTGGACTATAGTTGACCACTCCTTTGGAGATTTGGAGCACCTCAGCTCCCACAACTGGGATGGAAAAACCTCAACAGATTAAGAAAGCAGAGAATTCAAGCCAAGATGGGACAAATGGATATAGAGAGAGGTTTTGCCCTAGCTTAAACATGCATACAGCCTCTGGGCCTTAAGACACTGGCTGCAAAAGCTTTTGTAGTGCATAAGGTAAAATACCTGACAACTCTTTGTCTTGAGAGCCCCCTCTCTGCCAGCCAGAGAATACCCCACCACCTACTGAAGTCAGGAGCCTTGTTTCCACAACTGACTCCTCTTGCCTGATAGCCCAGGTTGGCCACTGGAAGTTATGGGTGGATGTTCAAAGACTTCCTCAGGTTAATTAACATGCTAGAGTCAATGAAGATGCTTGCATCAAAGAAGGGTTAAAAAAAACTCAAATAAAAACCACAAAACAAACATATACCAACCAATATGCTTCTAACTAGTCTGTCTGGCACCTTTGTAATAACAGTATCTAGTTTGGTAACCCTGACCTGGATCCTTGACTCCTGTCATCTGTCCTACCAAGTTTTTTGATGTAGCAATGTCCACCTCTATTAGGGAAGATACTCTTTGGAGCAAAGTACTTCTCAAAGTTCAGCTACATACCACCTTCACCAAGTGATTATATAAAAGGGGGAGAGGAGCAAGAGGGGGGTTAATTCTTCATCCTCAATTTTCCTAAGCAAAAGAGAATACAGAACAACTTGCCTTTATGTTTGCCTTTCCTGGGAACTTGACAGAAACCTTGAAAGTTCACTTGGTGAAAGCAACTGGCCAGCTATTAGAAAGTTTAGCAGGCTGAGTTATATCAGTTATATAGTGTGACCTAGAAAGGTGTCCTCCCATTTCATGCAAGCAAATGGATTTTAAAGATTTCTGTTCAAATGGAGCTATTCCAGGTGATGCCTTTGCAGAGCAGATGATACTCTCTATGACATTTATAATGATAACTTTTGGATAGAAAACATTACATTTCAGAACAGCTGATCCAGTTTTGTTCCAGACTTTTTAAAATTATAAGGAAGATTATGAAAACCAGATTATTTTAATGTCCTTCTTTCAAATCCCTCTGACACAGCCTCTTATGAGATTATGTTAAGGTTGATTTATAGCACAATCAAAATTAGCAATCTGTTGGATGAGTTTTGCCTTTTTGCTAGTGTCTGGGTCACAAACTGAGTTTTCAGAAATGGAAAGCAAAAGGATGCTTAAGAAATCGATAATGCTAAAGGTCTAAATTTAACAAAGTAGTCAGAAATGTAAGTTTTCTTAAAGCATCTGAGTCCCACCTTGCCTTATCATAATACCTTGTCTAAACAGACAACAGTCTCTCCAGCTTCAACATCTAGTGTAGCACCATTAAGGCTACCTCTGGAGCATTTAATTGGAAGGGCAGCAGAAAGTAATTCTGCCATTAAGCATTTTCCATGGAACGTGATAAACAAGAAAAATGTGGCCTTTCAAAACAAAACATACTGTAATTGCTTGGAAAAAAAGGTGCACTTGACTAATGGGAACATGCTGGTTTCAGTCCTCACACAGAACTAAGAAGCCTTACATACAGTTCTTCCGCAAACATGCTGGTTTTTAAAATCAGGTTACAAACATCTAAACACACAAGTTCATTGTGCTGACAGCTGCAGGAAGTATTTGGCTCTACTGCCTTCACAGCAGGACTGGACTGCCCCAACAGGCTGAGCACTGCATTGGCAGCACTGTCAAATGACTTATTAGCAACCAAATATCAGCAGATTAGCAAAACAAGCACAGATCTGTACAGAAACAGTGAACAGACATGCTGTACCCTGCAATAAAGCAGACTACCCTATTACACTCATATAAAGGCCACATCCTTTATATATAATGCCAAATTTGGGGAAGATTGAAGCTCTCATTATAGCCAGTAAGACCTGCAGTGGCACAGACACACTTGAAGTCTTTGTACAGAAAACTCTGAGCATAGGCACACCCTATTTGTGTCACTTCCTCCTTCCAGACAGGGGTCAGTTCTTGCTCCAGATCTAGGGAGTGTTTTACATATTTGAACAAGAATAAAGTTCTACATATCTATAGTGCCTTTCACTCAGCGATCTCAAAGGACTTTATACCTATTATATATGTCCCAACCCCTCCCCTTGTGAGGTAGGTATTATTCCTATTATTTACAGATGGGGAAATTCAGGCACAGAGGTTACATTATTTGCCCAGGGTCACACAGTGAGTCAGTGACAAAATAAAACAGAATCCAGATAATCTGATTCCTGTTTGCACAATCCAACTACTAACAAGCTTCATTTTCAAAACAGCCTTAAACAAGTACCAGTGTGCATAAGAACAGTCTTGGATTTCATGGGTCACTCCTGAAAGGTGTAAGAAAGGAGAAAAAAATAGAAGGAAAAAGATTTGGAAACACGTAACTTCCTTCTGCAAGCCAACATATCTTTAAAGAAAGTTTCTGCTAACTCCCAAAGCTGAGGCAACGTGATTATGAGCCTGAGAAACAGGGTGGAAAAAAAAGAGACTGATGGAATGAAAGTCTGAAAAAAACCCCCAACAAGCTGAACAGATATACCATAAGCCTTCATCTTGAAAGCACAGGGTCATAAAATAAATAGGGCTGAGAGGGACCTCAGGAGACCACTGGAGTTCATCCAACCTACCCTGAAGCCAGGATCAACTACACCTACTTGTTTCCAACAGTCTGGTTCACCTGCTCTCAAAGACCTCCACCAGTGGAGATGCCATGCCCTTCCCCTGCCATCTGTTCCACCTCACACTATCACATGAGCAAAAGAGGACAAACAAGTCTTACGGTAGCTACTTCTGCTATTTCAGTGGGGCTATGATGATTCCCAGGCCTGTCTAATGATCTGAATGTATTTCAGAGAAGGTAGTCTCCAGATATTTATTTGTTTCTGTTCTGGATTCCTTGGGAAAACATCAAACACTGATGCCTGCTGTAGTGTAATATTTGAATATTATTTGAAAATACTGATTAATACCAGGATAGATACCAAGTGCCAAATCCTACAAGGTCAGTAACAAAAAGACTTTGATATGATAATTTTAGCTCATTGCAGATTCAAACTGCAATAAGAGGGCAGGGAAGACTACAGAAAAACCCCACAGCAAAAGTCAGCAGCTCAGAGTCGCCAAGTTTCACCCAAATGCAGACAAAAATCAGGTAGCTGACAACACATCTTCAGCAGAGGCAGCACCATATGATCTCTGTAGCATCCCTCCATCTCATCTGTTTTCAAAGTGCATTCTCAGTGCAAAAAGTAAGATTGAATTTAGAGGGGCTCACTGCCCCCAGTGGTTTCATATTAAGACCAGAATTCTTGCTTGAGTTCATATGCTGCAGCTTTGTGTGTGTTAAGTTCACTTCTGCATAGCGGAATGGTGCTGTCCTGGCTCTGCCCCTCAGCATCCATGTCCAACAGTGTCCGCTCCTCTGCAGGAGGACCCACCTGGAAAGGAAGCAGCGCAGGCAGTCCAGGTCTCTCTTCTACAGTGCTGCTGCTACTAGCAAAACAAGAGTCCAGATTGCTTGGAGTATCAGTACTTGAACTGTTGGCAGAAGATTCACCCTTGGCATTGCTGGGTGACACAAACCACCAGGGATCAAGCCGCTGCCGACTGGCTGCAGGACGTGGCCGGGGCAGGAACTCCAGTGTCTTGGGTCTTTCCAGTGTGGGATCCTGCTGTGCATTCCATCGTCTCGGGGTTGGAGGAAAAACAAGGTTGGGGTCTGGCAGGCGAGGGACCTCACTGGGATCTCTGCTTGGACTAGGTGTTTTTAATACGCCTATCCAAAACAGACATTGTAAGAGAAGAGGGAAAAACATGTTAGATGTCACTGCTAAGTGGTTCCTACAGATCTCAGTTTATTGTACATGCAGTGCAAAAACATATTCAAAGCAGAAAGCCTTCATTCAGAATCCACAAACTCTGTATCTTCAAGATTACGGCAATCTGAAGGTGCTGGAACCAAAACCATTACTGCATTCTTCTGTTAACTATTTGTGTAAAGATACCCTCCACAAGCAATTCTTGTGGACTGGTCATCTCAACGAATGTATAAAGCAACAAGTAATTATACTGCTTCTGTCTTTATTCTGAAGAAGAAAAGGAAGATGGCTGAAAACCTACCTGCTCCCAGTGCTCCAGTTAAACAGCTACTGGAAGGGCATCCACTGGTTGGGCACCCATTGACAACCAGTCCACTCCCTTTGATGGCTCCATCAGAAGGTGTGCGCCTGTGTCCGCTTTGCTGGGTGTGGGAAGAGACCGTCACATGTGTGGGGGTCAGGGACTGGTTGGGGTCTTGTTTGAACCTCTCGATCTGGACATTGACCAGTGGGTTTGTAATGGCTGGCAAGGGAGCCTTGACTGTCACTGGGCTGACAGGCATCTCATAAACCACAATCTCATCACTGTCTGAGCGCAGCAGGGACCGCGTGGAATTACATTCGGAAATGGAAGACAGGGACAGAAGGGTGAGGGATGTGGATGGCTCGCCTAGCAACAACAGGGGATCATCCTTCTTGAAGATCTTCCGGGAAGGTGGACTAGTGCTCCTGCGTGGCCGTCCAGCTCTCTGAAAAATGCTGTCACGCTTCTTCTTCTCTTCCTTGGGCACCTCTGGCTCTTCCTCAATCAGCAGCTGACACTTCCCTGCTTCCCACAGATCAAAACCCAGGCCTGCAGCAGCCAGCACTGCTCCGCAGCCAAGCAATGCAACCTCACATCGCTTGTGGTGGGAGCCGCTACGTTTGAGGCTGTTGGTGGGTGTCAGCTGTGGGGTACTGGTAGCAGAGTTTACAGGGGTGGGCTCCTCATTGGCATCACTAGAAGGGCCATCCCATTCTTCATTCTTCTGAAATGGGATGCAGAGGTATGACTGATTGTGCACAGGTGAAGGGTGCACTTTGCCCTCTCCACTAAAACATTCGCTGTCCTCATCATCTGGAAAGCAAATGAAAATAGACTTTGTGTCAACGTAACATTTTCATTGGCAAATTGCATTCTCTCACAAATATACTTCAAAATAAGCTTCTCCTTAGAAGATGCAACTGTTCTCCTCACAAACATCATTTATCAACTCCCAAATACAGTCTATTGTTTCCAAAGAAGAAAGGCTGAGAGAAGTAATTGGAAACACTATCAAAGTGAAAGAAATCAGTGAAGCATTCATCTACTTGGGATTAATTGCAGAACAGCATTTCAAAGGCAACCTACACCTCAGTAACTTCTAGAGTAAATTTATGTGTTTGTGAGAGAGGAGAAAAAGGTAGAAAATTTTTAAGGATTGCTTCTTGCAAGTGAAGGTGTAAGCATGCTGCACATGTAAATATCATTATTCAGGAAAGGAGCTGAGAGACAGCATGGAGCTAGAGGAAAATTAACAGAAGCTTGTTAGCTTGACAGAGGGAGAAGCACAAGCAGTGCGCTGAACAAGAAGAAAATCCGGAAGGAGAAAGTGGATACCTGACAAAGAATAAAAGAAAAACAGATACCAAACAAAATGAAAACATTGCTGTAAGGTACCAGGTAAAGGTCAGGAAGGAGGTTCATTGAAATGTGAATGGAAGTGGGGATGAGAGTACCAAGTTCAGGGAATTCCTTTACCCATCTCTGCTAAGCTGGTGAATCCTGGAAAGGCAGGTGCAGTTCTCTGGATCTTCCCAAGATTTGGTGCACTGGATGACCACTGCTTGCATCCTTCTACCAGAGCTTTCAGACTGAAAATAGTAGAAGGATGTGAGAAAATGTACCATGCTCACAACCAGTTCCCATTCTCCCCTTACATATTTTCTATTGATCTACTTAGGGTATGCTTGTATCCTTCTCAACTACATAGATCTGAAGTCCTTCCACAGCAAGAAATTTTGTGACATCTTTACAGCACTTTAAAATAAAAGAAAAAGTAAAAAGGCCTTGTTCCTTGTTTGTTACACCGTGGCAGTCAAAAGGCCTCTGCTGACAACTAACAAGCTATGAATGCAGAATAATAGAAGGCACCACTACAAAAATTAGATGAAACATTTTCTTTTTAAATCAAGGCATAATCTTTTTACATCTTTATTCCTTTTTGCAATCAATCTTACCATGGCAGGTAAAAAATAAATTGCTCAGCGAGGGGAGGGGAAAATACCTCCAAAAAAATTTTCATGTGAAATACAAATGAACAGTGAAATTCAAACATCACTCACTAGGACAAATAAAATAATAAGCTAAAGTCAGTGTAACAGCAAAACCATGTCTCTGTATTATAAACCCCACATTTTTCTTATAAAGAAAACACTGTATTGATGTATAGTTAAAAGAACAAGTTCTACATTATGGAAAAAAAGGCAACTAAACTTATAAACCATGTCATTGTTTCTTTTACTTACAAACAAAAACCGCCCAAGAGAACCCAAACCCAAATCCCTACTTCGACCTGTGTCTAAAGGTATGTTACCAGGCTCCTGAACTTATTAGTGATCTCTGTTCATAGGTTTTCATTATCATCAACCTGCACTAGTTTCATGACATCAGACATGTCAAAATGTCATATTTGGTTAGCAGCACAACTTCCCGATACATCAATATTCAAAGTTTTATTATTCTTTTATCAACGTAGTCTGAACTGGAAAATTTTTTATGCCTTTCTCCACAAACTGTAAGACAGCATCTCTGGTGTCTCAATACCATTCTGTAATACCACAGTAAGACATTAATACAATACTGTAGTGAATAAAAAATGCCTGTTGTCAGGGTCACCCCTATTTAGCTCTCAAGATTTTAAGAGATAACTGCTAAAGGATTTTAAGTCACATTCACTATCACCTTCCATAAAATTAGTAACCTGTGCGAAATGCAGGGTGACCATCACCCATGCCATAGTAAGTTTATGACTAATCAATGCCAAGTTTAAAGACAATTAAAACTTCATAGTACATCCTTGAGAATACACTGTAAGATCACAACTGAACTGCCACAGAACTAGTCCAACATAAAGCTTCATCCAGTCTCTGCAATTCAGCACAAAACCCTTCTTCTGCTGTACATATTCTTTATGTTCAAAGATAAACAGAGAAGTGTGAATAATCACTTTATCATCTTTTCATGACTGCCTTTACTTGATGTTAATTATAGGTCACTGCAATTCTCACAATGCTATTCTTGAATAAACTTGGAATTATCTCCTGTGAAGAATACATGGAAAGTGATAAAACTTCTGAAGATACAAGTTCCCTGGATCACAAAGTCCCATAAGCAGCAGTGACAGCAGCACTTCTGCTACCAGAATGGTGTTATGGAGAATACTCGAACTGGACTTCTCTGTCCTAAGTTTAGCTCTTCACTTTATCCCAGTTTTCCCAGGGTTCAATATTTGGGTTGGCCGTGTTTAATATCTTTATCAATTATCTGGATGAGGGGATTGAGGGCACTTTCAGTTAGTTTGCAGTGACACTGAGTTGGGTGGAAACATTCATTTGCTGGAGGGCAGGCAGGCTCTGCAGAGGGATCTGGACAGGCTGAACCAATGACGAATCAAGGCCAGCTGTATAACACACAATAAGGTGAAGTGATGGGTTCTGCACTTCGGTCACAACAACCCCATGCAATGCTACTCATCCCCATCAATGGGGATGAGTGGCTGGAATCATCATCAATGGGGATGAGTGGCTGGAAAGCTGCTTGGTGGAAAAGGATCTGGGGTGCTGGTCAACAGGCAGTTGCAGTGAGCCCAGGCAGCCAAGAAAGCCAAAGGCATCCTGGCAGGGAAGTGATTGTTCTCCTGCACTCAGTGCCAGCAAGGGTGCACTCCCTATCCTGTGTTCAGTTCTGGGACCCTCACTACAAGAAAGACATTGAGGAGCTGGAGCATGTTCAGAGAAGGGCAACAGAGCTGGGGAAGGGGAAGGTTGCTCCTATGAAGCACAGCTGAGACGGCTGGGGCTGTTTAACCTGCAGAAAAGGAAGTTGGGGGAGACCTTATCACTGCTACAACTCCCTGAAAGGAGGGTCTAGCCAGGTGGGGGGTCAGCCTCTTCACCCAAGTAACAAGTGATGGGACAAGAGAAATGGCCTCAAGTTGCACCAGGAGAGATTTAGATTAAGTATTAGGAGAAATTTCTCCACTGAAAGGGTGGTCAGGCATTGGAACAGGCCTCCCAGGAAAAGTGGTGGAATCACCATCCCTGGAAATGTTCCAGGTGTGTGGATGTGGCACTTGGGGAGATGGTCTACTGGTGAACATGGTAGAGGCTAAGTTAATGGTTTGACTCAATCTTAAAGGTCTTTCCCAACCTTAAATATTCAATGAAGTTTTATCACCTCACCCTGTGTAAAATAAGAATTTAAAAATACTAAAAAATAGCAAGAACTATCTTTTGAGTCACTAATATTTACTGCAACTCTGCTCCCTTTAAATTAAAGTCTGCAGTCTGGCATGATCTCAGCAAGGAGTGGTTCATTGTATGTTAGCCATACTGCCCTCTCAGCAACACTCTCATGTTTCAGACACTCCGCAAAATGCGATATCCGTATCAAATCTCCCAAGGAGAGGTTCTGAGAACCTCTCCTACTACAGAACACCTTAGTTGTAAGTTGTAGAGAGAACAGGACAGTTTTATGAGCAACCAGAGTTTGCAATCAACTCCATTCCAGCTGTCTGTGCCTAAAAGCAATCAGTGCTTCAGACTGTACAGTAATGAACAGAAAATGGAAGAGGTGCATTCCCAGAATTCTAAGAACGTGATTTCAAGGTAGAAGAGTTTTTTTCCAGCTTCAGTGATCTCCTGCCCTTTTACATAATTAATGATTGTAAAGTGTGACATCTGTTTTAATTCCTTAGAATGCTATCCTATCCTTCATTTGTAGAACAGATAAAGCAAAGGCAGCAATCCAAGAAGCTTCCTCCGTATTGTCCTGCCGACATATCTTGAGCATCTCAGAGAGAAAACATATTTTAACAGATCCAGGCCTTCTTGCAGGGGGCTACAATACTGATGCACTATGCAAACATCAATTTTTCAGGCATTTCACATCTGAACAAACAATAGTAAAGATAAAGACATAACCGGCTATCTTATTTTCCCTGCCAAAAAACATGGCAAGAGTCAAACCATGAATTTATCAGGGGGAAAATGCTCAAACTCCAGTAAAAATTACCAAGCATTCAAATCTTTTAGAAGGCCAAAATAGCCCTATGTTTAAAGCAGCATTCCACCAATGATTCAGTGGAGTCCTGGTATAAATAATTCACAAAAAGACAAAAAAAAAAAAAGATGCCACAGAACAATTACCTACAGAAACAGAGGTACAGCCTGTATTTCTGCAAAAATCACTTTCAGGATAGATTCACTCAAGGTACCTGTCCTTTTCAAAAGACTAAAGAGAAGATATTTGTTTGGCTTTACCAGATACTTTTATAAACTAGCATTTAAGACAAGAAAAAGCATATCTGAGAATTTTAAGAGAGAAGCAGTTTCAGATATTATATGAAACTACAGAAAGCTGAGCCTTAAAACAGAGCAAGCCTACTACAGAGACTTTTGCACAGCTAAGAAGTTTGACAGCCTACAAATACACCTAACAACATAATACCAGACAGTGCAACATCAGTTGCTAGAAAATGAACTGAATGCAATTTTGCAAACTGTTCTGAGTCACTAACATCTCTGGTACAGGAAAGAAGTTTGGAAGCAGAAAGGCTTTTGCAAGTGGATAGGCAAATATCCTGTGAGCCAGCTCATGACCAGTTTTAGAACCTGGAAATGAGTCTTCCTCCAGGACCCTCTCTTACCCCTCTTCTCCTGCACCTAGCTCCTTGTGACAAAGTGAGCTTGGTCCCCAAGTGCGTCCCTTTTTCTTCTGGCCTCTCTTCTCTTCTTCCTCTCCATCCTCCTTTGGAAGGACTGAGCTCCGTCCCCACGTTTTACTGCTTTCAGCAGGTGTCACTTCACAAGTGGAAAGGACAGTGGAAAATGGGAAAGAAGAAGATACACAAATTAAAAGAATTGGTTCCACGGCAACATAAAGAATAAAACATAGGCCAGAACAGGAATAGTAACAAAAGTGATTTTCCCATAATTCTGACCATTTATCAACACAGATTGAACAACCAAATGCCAAATTAAGCATTCCCTAATCCTTTCAAGTATAGGTAACCTCTCCAACTTTATTCCATCACCAGTTTCTCTTTAGAACCACCAGTTTGAAACCAAACACACAAGTGCTGTGATATCCAACGCAAACACTAGCCATTAGTTAACACGACTTCCATAATTCTAAGACATGCATATCTGCCTAATTCTGTGTTATTATGGGAACACTATTTGCATGGAAAGTGCCCTTGTTCTTATTTTCTTAAAACAGTAACTTAATACACTACAGCAATGTTTACAGATCTACTCTGCAGATTAGTGTTTTAATTAACCTGTATACCTAGCGAATATATTTTCTATAGAAACAGCAGTATTTCAAGAAGTTGGGTAAGTATGGTTTTAGCTCCAAAGGAGGTGATACACCCTCCATCACCAAGACACTCCATTTTTCTCTCTAAATGCATACATGCAAGGCACAAGGCAAACATTTTAGGTACTTTCTTTAACAGTCCTGTCCTAGATATGGAATCTTGGCATCTTACCACGCTGACAGACTGCACATTTCCCAAATTCAATACTACATTGAGCTCCTTACACTGTATGGCCCTGAGTCTGGGAATAATGGTAGGACTTGCAGGAGGGCTGGAGCAGCTACTGATCAAGCTTTTCCTTTTGTCCATCGTTGGAGAAGCCTGCACAGTGAATTTATGCTGAAAATCTGTTTAGCAAAAGAAAAAAAAAGCAGAAAGACAGAGTTAAAATTCTCTTTTTTTTTTAATATAAGAAAAAAATAAGTAATAATTTATGGTAAGTTTCAAAAAGTGCAACTTATGGGATGTAAGAATTTCTATGTAAAAATGAAGTTTTACAGCTAATTGCTATTTGCCCATTGTACACAATGAGAATTCAGAACAAAGATGTACACTCACAGCCCTGAAAATCTATCTTCTTAGTGTATGTGTGAAACACATACACACACAGACCTTGTGTTGAGTGACATGCCAAATTACATCCCTATATAAATTCTTGCACCTTACCTCTCAGTTTCTTAAGCACCACCAAAAATACGTGTTTGCAGACCTAAAGAAAGGCATAGGTAACCTACGCTTTTTATCATAATTTCTCTTCTGAACAGCCAGTGTCTCCCAGAAAACAAAGACTATAGTGCAAGTCATCATCCCTCATGTAACAATGAGTACTAGGTGATTTACAAACCCCAGACTTTTGGTTTTTTTGACAAATTTAAATATCCATAAACAATCGCAGTAGAAATGCTAAGGATTCAGTATTTCTGAACATCACCATCTTCACTCTTAAGAGTGACTTTGCCAACACCTTACTAATATTTAACATTTCTTCCAGAATTTGCTTCTGTGTTAATAGGAGTTCACATATCAACTAGCAATTTAGGACTTCAGTCTCACACCTATCAATGTATTTTTGGTAATTTTTAGATTCCCACACCAAAAAATCCAGTAGATTATACTTTCTCCTGTAGTATTATTTAAAATATTCTCCAAGCATGAACTTCCATCATCTTCTATGTACATCCTTTAAAAAACTGCTTCTTTTGAGTACTAACATGTTAAACTGCAATACCACATTTTTACAATAAGCCACATAATAGTCAATGGCTAACAAACATGTTACATTTCAAATTTACATCTGGCCTTCATATTGGAACTTTGGGCAATGCTAGCAACAAGAGCATTAGATTTAGTTTATTGATCCCAAAGAGGCATGTTTTTCCTGAAATACATCAAATCCTTTCTAATGCGTAAGGGCCAGTAGTAAGGAACTATGAAACCTACAGGTTGCTACCATTTCACCTGGCACAGCCTAACACATCACCAACCTGAAGGCAAGCTGATATGATTGCCATCCTTTAACTTGAGCCGGCTCCTCTTGAACTTCCCCATGCGTTTCTTGACCCGAGGCTTCTCCTGACACAGCTGGTGGATGATGATGTTGAGCTCCCTTTCCAGGATGTCAATCTCGCGTTCTGCCAGTTCCTGTTCCCGCCTTCGTAGCAGCTCCTCGTGGTTCTTCTGTTCAACAGCAGCACGAGTCAGCTCTTCTTCCCATGTGCGCAGCTCCTGCAGGGAGATAAAGGGGAACAAAAGGCCACCTTGCAACCTGTGGGTTGGGACTAAACTTATGGGTTCTGAAGGTACAGCTTCAATGGCTTCAATGCGCTCATAGAACTGCAAACATCACTGGTTAAAGATTCAGCTGAGAGCCAAAAACAATCCTCAAGGACTTCAGTGCTTGCCATTCAAAGCCCCTCATACCAGTATTAAAATGCACACATAACCACTTGTGAGGCCACACCTAAATCATGTGTCGAATTCTAGGCTCTCCAGTACAAAACAGACATGGACATACTGGAGAGAGTCCAATGAAGGGCCATGAAGGTGATAAGAGACTGGAGCATCTCTCCTATGAGAAAGGGCTGAGAGAGATGGGACTGCTCATCCTAGAAGAGATGGCTTGCATGAGGTGAAGGGGTATCTTACCAGTGTATATAAAAACCTGAGGGAAGGGTGGAAAAAAGATAAAGCCAGGCTCCCTTCAGCAGTGCCCAGTGACAGAGCAAGAGGCAATGGGCACACACTGAAACACAGGGGACACTCTCCGAACACTTTTTTACTACATTACTGAGCACTAGCACAAGTTACCCAGAGAGGCCGTGGAGTCTCCCTCCTTGGGGATATTCAAAAGCCATCTCAACATGGTCCTGGCAAAGGCACATGAGGCAAACCTTTCCATCTATCCCTTGCTGACAGAACGAATTAACTGAAACTGTCCTTGAAATCCCAAAATCCCACTGCGCTCCTCTCCTCCCACCACAAGGACAAAAGAATTCAGCACTTCAAATAATTCTCTCCAGATGGCCAATTCCAGTGCAGAAGGCAAAAACTGAAGTATTCAACTTAAACATCAGATAGATAATCAGATAGATTTTAGTTTAGATATTTTTAAAAATGGCAGTTACCTGGCTCATCACCAGGGAGAATTCAGTAAGCTCAATAAGCGAACAGCATATAAAATTATTTCCCCATTGCTAAAGAGGAATACAGTACTCAGCCTGAGGACAGTGTAGTTAGTACTGTTTAGCTGTTTGTCTCTTGAAGTTTCTGGTTTTCAAAAACTGTTCCAACACAGTCACGCCATGGGACAACAGTAGCAAGGAAATGCCTATCAGCTAATATATTTTTCCCAAAAGCTACTAAAATAGGTGAATAGAAATGTTTTAAGTATTCTTGTAGAAGTTGACTTCTTTCCTCTGACCCCCAGTCTTCTTTTCCTTCTCTCTCTGCCTCCTAAACCCAACCTCTGAGCCCAAATCAAGACAGCTGCTTATCATGAGTTTACTTTCGGGCAAGAGACTGTGAACTTACAAATATATTACTACACTAGTGATTTTGGTTCTGCTGCAGTTTTTCTTACCAACAACTAAAGACAGTCTCTGTAAGGACCTTAAATTAGATGCAGCAAGCTGTGCTTTCAGCAAGCATGCTTGAAGAAAACTTCAGCTTTTTCACATCTCCTGTTCGAGGCTGATGGTCACCATTCCTGTTATTCCTGCTAGCATTTTTGTTTCCTGCTATTTGCCCAAATGGATTTCAGTTATAGCAGTTACTGGACCCTTCCCCTGGTACCACTCATGTTTATTAGTCTATGCATTTTGGCTGTGATCAAAACCTTGAAAACACAAACCCAGAAGAACCAAAGCTGCAATGTTAACTAGAGTATATATATGCTGAAACTGCCCCTCCTACATCTCCTGTTAATAGTTTTCATTGGGTTTCTCAATTAAGATGCTAATAGCAAAACAGTTATCAAATGCAATAAACAATCAACTCATCACAGCAATTTGCACAGAGTATATGGAAGCTCACTACAATATTAGAAAGAGTAGCAGCTGAGGATGTGGATATTTATTTTTCTCATTATTCTACCCTTGTGTGCATCATAGCCATTGATTTGGGGACTTAATACAAACTCCAGCAAAGCACAGACAAAATTAGCTCTGGGATGCACGAAACAGTGATCCCTGTTTGAACTAGGAAGTGGGGAAATTACAATCCAGAGAGCACAAGCAGGGAACATTACTCTCTGCTTACCTTTTCTTTGGCTCTAAGCTGATCAAACATCTCTTGGATCTCTTGTTTCCAGTCTTCCTGCAGGGAGTGGAAGGAATCTTTGGGCATTTCAAAAAAACCAGACTCTTCTATGGCAGTAAGATGGTCTAGGATAGTGGCAAAGGAAGGTCGTGAGTGTGGGTCAGGGTTCCAGCAATCTAGAACAGAACAAAGACAAACAACTGTCAAGCATCTCTAAGTGTGGAGGTCTGAGAGGACAGGCAGTACTTTAGTGATCCCCAGTGGCTAAGAGTGGCATACACACTGCCTGTGTTACCCCAGCTTTCCCATGTCCACCTGCACTGACTATTGCAAAGTACGGAATTCATGCTTTCATGCTTGTACAATATCCAACAGCGCTTAAAATCTTAAACTACCTAACTACCTAGGTCTCCAGGTTCTATTGCAATAAAATGTCAAGTAAAATACAGATTTATTAATTTTACAGAAGGGTACACCTTAAAGCATTTTTAAAAAATAACAAATAATTTCCTTTAATATTTTGCTTTAAGATGCATGTATGTGTTCACAGAGTAGAAATATTACCCAAGGCTCTTGTAAATACTTCTTTTATAATAGTTACACTGCAGAGTTAACAGCCATGCTGCAGGAGGATATCTCTCAGGGCTTTTCCTGATGCCAAACTCTAATACTAAGCTGAGTCATTATGAATCATTTCTCAGAATGGAAAACCTCTCCTGCAAAGCAAACTGGGCATAACTTGTGCGAAAATAGGAGATTCAAGTAAATAATGACAACAAATTGTGCATTTGGAGTTCTCCTACTTCTACAGGTCCTTTTTTATTATTTGAGAGAAAATTAAGCATTTTTCTTTTGCTTTTAGGAGAAACCACAATAAACAAGTTTTTTCATTTACAACCTAATGCAATTACTCAGCCAATTACAGAGCTCTAAAAACACAGAATTGAAGGTAGCCATCTTACCACATAAAGCAGCTCAATGAGCAACACTACAAAAGGCAATGTTTTACAGTGATGGTAATTAAACACAGAAAATAGAAAATAGTATGAAGTAACCTCCAATCCATTACAAGCAATCCCCCAAACCATTGTATCAAAACATTTGATTTAACGACACTTTTGAATAGGAAATTTGCACTCATTCAGTCCTCTTTCTTCCTCCCCCCTCATTTCTACTCCGGCAGAAAAAAACACTTCCTCATTCTATGTTATCCTGTACCAGCACTTACACAGGTTCTTGTTCAGCAAGTTTCCTTATTCTCTTTAATACTGCTAGATGCCTGCATGCCAAAACTCCAGGGCAACCAAACACAAAAACCCCACATTCACATGTATTTGTAAGGAATACAGCTTTTCTGCATGAATGAAAGTAACTAACATGTGGGTCTCTCTCATACAGCATTGCTCCACATGGTCACTGGACTTAAGACACACATTACTGCAGCACAAGACAAGTGTTACAAAAATGTTCTAAAAGTTTTCTAGACCTTGAAGTCAGAAAAAAGGGAATATTCTTAAAAATATTAGGTGATGTCCTAAAAGATGTTCATGCATCAGTTTTGTGGACTGAAGTACACCAAGGGGCAGCTGTAATTAAAAATAAAAATCACAAAACCTGTGCAACCGCCAAGGCTTGGTTCTGCAGTTCTTTTGTTTGATTTTAGCCTTACTGAGATTTTGCATTCAAGAGTTCTGTATTCAAAACTGTGGGTATCAACAGGTTCCATGCTGGAACACATTTGTATTTATGGCTTTTAATTTGCTTCTTTTATCAAAATAGAGAAATGAGGAAGTTAAAGAGTGCTCTGATGATCCCCTGCTGCTGGCCAATTAGTAGCAATGGGTGTTACAGTTGGACTGTCAGTGTATAATCCCTGTCTCTTTACCTCAGATTTTAAGCATGGCAAAGCAAACATGACCCAAAGTAAAACAAAATGCTGCAGCCAGCCAAATGCATGAATGAGTGAACAGGATAACTAGCAGGTGGCCCGTGGCTTTTATTTTCCCAGGCCTAGATCAGCCATTATTTGCACTAATGAGGACAGTTGTAACATATAACTCTTTTCTGTGCAGAGCCAAAGTTCAGCTTTGTTGTCTCAGTGAAGACCACCATGGCAGTAATTCAAAAGTAAAAGCAGCATTAGAGGAAGAAGAGTTCACCCAAGATGGGAAACAGCCTGTTTGAAAAACAGCTTTGGTGAAGGGGCAGAAAGTAATTGGGTTCTTTTGTTCTCATCTTTGCCCTGCACACCGAGAAGCCAAGTGTTCCAAAGCCACGTGGGTGCACCCCTGTGCTGCTGGGTTCAGGCACTGGCCATATGCCTCTACCTAACTTTCCCAATAGAGGGCATTATTTTTAAATCCTTACAGTTAAGAAATCCAGGAAATCATGTCAAAATAAACTACCTGGCACAACACTGAGCTGGTAGTTCCATCAACTGTTTCAGATGCAGTTACACTGCTTTCAAGCTACTCTACCTACAACTCTACTGTTTACTATCCAGTAGGATATTTCTTTTTTAAACAGAACATATGTGATATTTTTTATTTTAAATTAACTGAAGCCTGTAACCTAAAGAAAAGACCAGAGAAATGCAAAAGTATTCCAAAAGGAGAAAAAATATCAATCAGAAACATTTTCTTCATGATTCATATTCCTTTTCTGAGGCTAAAAGCACCACCAGAGGCCACAGAGTACCAGTTCTATGTTGAGACTCATTCTCTCCTCACCAAGACTATAAACCAAGTTTGATTTCTCTTTATTTCTGTTTTCCTTTCTACCAGATAGGTATAAAAATGTTTATTACATATAAACACCTAGAAATCCTTGGGAATAGGAACACTGACAAAAATACTGAAGGTAAGGAAGAGAGAGAGAGCAGGAGAGAGGAGGGAGAAAGGGAGGGAGGAACAACTGAAGCTCGGGAGACATGAAAGTAGTTTCAATGGCCACCAGACCAGGTCACATAAGTACACCCAAAAATTACCTCACACAATTCTTTCTAATAACTACAGCAGCTCTGATTACTAACTCCTGTATTTCTTTCACCTCTCTGTAGCCCACCTTGGGCATGAACTACCTCCACAAAGCAGAAAATCACATCATTCTGACTGAAAATATGGGTTGTTTTGGAATGTCAAAGCCACATTTAAAACCTCTCCCTGAAATGTCAGTAGGATAAAGTTTCATTTCAAACCAACCTGACACTATTAGCAAGATGTTTGAGCTGTGAACTTTAAAACAAGTTAGACTTCAAACAAGACCAAAATATGTGAAGCTTTGGTGCTGGTGAGTCCTCACTACTAGAAAACAAGCTAAGTGATTAACAGCAATAGCTCCCCTTTTCCTATAAAGCCAGTTGATAAAAAATCTCTTTCATTATTGTGGTAGTAGACTGACTGTCACAGCACACTAACAGCCAGGCCTGACTCCCACAATAACCTGCATCACTGAATAAAGCCTCTAGAGAAATCTGTGCTCTTAGGTAACAAAACCAACACAAAGAGGCCATGCTCAACAGGACTCTAGAAACAGCACAAACCACACTCACACCACAGCTGGCTTACCTTCCATGAGTTTGGCAAAAGGCTCAGGACACGTGGAAGGGATTGGAAGGGCAAGCTTATTCATAGCAACACCATATGCTACTGCAAGACCATCAATTCCTCGGAATGGTACTTCTCCTGTGAGCAGCTCCCAAAGCAGCACACCGTAACTATCGGGAAGGAAACAAAAAGGAAAATAGGTGTTGGACTTTAACACAGTCTTTGTTAAGCAACAAGGTACCTGAATCTGGGAGTTCGGTATACTAAAGAAATTGCAGTTTGCAGGAAAGCTTATCAGGAATGCTAAGCTGGTGATCTGCCCTATTTTACCTGTTTTTTTTAACAAGTCTGAAATAAGATGACATTTTCACCTTTTAGGCAAAAATATTTTTCTCTCTGAAACTGGGAACAATCTGAAAACCATAAATCTCCTAATTTAGTTTCAAACCAGAACCTCTCAAAACACCCAAAAATATGAAGACGGTTCTTTGGTGGCTTGTGATTTCTAAAAATAAGTTAAAAATACTTCTTCAGAATTAAGTTGTCATCTTAAGATATTCTACAAAATACTACCTAAGAAGTTATGGAAATAGTTCTAGGACTGTTCTCCCTCAAAGTATATGATGAAAAACATAACCTCAGAATATTTTTTCTGCTTCTAGGAAACCTGAAACAGAAAGCTTCTTCATACTTGGTGACCTGACAGTTTTTTCTTCCATTGATCTCTTTCTCTCTCCTGAACCCATTTACCATCCATTATATTCTGTGGTAATGAACTCCACAGATTTAATGATGCGTTGCCAAAAAATACTTCCGAGTAAGTGTTTTGAGCTTGTCACTTTCATTGGTAATTTCATTGGCTTCCCTGTGGTTCTTTCAATACAAGAAAGAGCAAACATATGTTCCCTATTAGCTCTTTACATGCTGTCCATGATTTCACAGGCTCCCATACATCCTGCCTAAATCATCACTTTTCCAGACCCCCAAATCCTAATCTAGCTAAATCCTAATGTAGTTACTATCCTGAACAGAAGCCATTTCATATCTTTCACTGACTTTGACATCTTCTGTTGGAATGAGCAAAATCACAAACTTCTAAAGATATGGGGAGAGGCACAAATGTTATTGCTTGTTTTCTTTCTTTCCTACTAAATTTTCATTTGCCAGTTGCCTTTCTCACTCTTTAAAAAATAAGCTAAGTTATCCATAGTAGCTCCAATGTGTTTTTACTGAATCACAATAGTAAAATTTAGATGGGTACTACTTTGGATTTATTACCATTATCATCTGTTTTATCATTCATTATAGTAAAACTTTTCCCCATCTCTCTGCAGTAAAATAACTTTTCTTATCCTGAATAATGTGGTATCATCAACCATGCTACCTAACCATGTATTGTTTTTTTAAAATCACTTATGATTGTGGTGAACACAGAATTCCCCACCAAGAAAACTGATTTATTCCTTTAGTAATTAAGAATTGATTAAATGACGGGGAAAATACTTGCCCTCTTTTCCCACATCAATTTACTTTATTTAAAAGCTTATGATGAAGGATTTTGCTTAAAGCCTTTATAAATCCAAATATAGTATAAGCAACCTCACCACTTATCCACCTATTCAGTATCTCCTTCAAGCATTTTCACTGTTCCCAAGCTATTACATTTTCTCCTAAAAACCTGATACTTCCCTGGATATGCTCACATGTCTACCCACTCCCTGCTCTTTAGTGCTGCTTCTACCATTGAGAAGAACTCAAGATCATACTTGCTAATCCTCAGGAAGCTGTTTTAAGATCTGCCATCATGTCTGCTGCCTTCCATTTCTCTGGTACTACACCAGCTTTAAGCAACAGATTACACAGCACAGCTATTAACTCAGCTGACTCTCATGTTCTTGTAGAAATCTTGGGTGTTACTATAAATCTCAGGAATTGTTACTGCTCACTTAATCAGTCAGTTTTAACACCTCTGAATTTTACTTCAGTAAGATATGTCCTCCAGGCTCAATTCTTTTAAAGAGAAATTTTCAGCATTCAAAAAATGCCTCTTTGCTCTATTCTGGCAGACACAAGTCACTGAGGTTTTTTTCTTGTATAGCCTTATCTTCCTTGCACTCCCACATTTTGCTTACCTCTGGGCTGTTATGTTGTCCTGCAGGGTTCTCACTTGGGCTGCATTTGAAAGCAAGGGATTCAGTTTTATGCTTTAACAAGACTCTCTTCAAAACCCTTTTATCTTTGTTTTAGGTTCAACCTGACAGAGCTCAAGTCAATGCATAATTTTCCTCATTTGGATACAGACTGAGCTTTTAAAAAGATGTCTTTCAGTAGTCTTTTCTACACTGTCTTCTTCATTCTTTTAAAAGATTTCCCATACATTCACTCAGAGCTTTAACAGTCATTAAAAGATATCCATGTTGCATGTTCCCCTTTAGTTGTTTTTACACAAAATTCCAAATGTTGTCAATAATCTTGAGATTCAACACTATTGTAATGGACTAATTTTTCTTAATTGTCCTTGCAAAGACATAAAATCTAAATACACATATATTTGGACCATCTCATACTGTACAACCTTGAAGGCCTCCTAAGCACACCTGAAGACCAAACGAAAAACTGTTTCTCCTCCTACAAGCTCATTAAATAGCTGCTCCATGAAAGAGTCTGAAGCTAAAATATTAAGCTTTGCTTGTTTCAAAGCAAGTTTCCCTATCCATTTGGGAGTACATTATCACAAACTGTACTCTTGCGATCTCCCTTCCACCCCACTACATCTTTAACATGCACTGTAACTGCTGCTACCTTGGACATCCTTAACAGTACTTTTCCTACTTAGATAAAGGATTTTAGTAACTAAAGATCCAACCTTTGCTGCTAACACAGCTATTTTACTTTATTAATCAGAATATAATATTTTTGACCTACATGATCTTTTGCTTTTTTCTTATGTAATTCACACTCTTGATATTATAATTTATTATTTCTTACTGTCTCAAGAGCATTATTTGAAAAAAACAAACTAGAGTCTAACGAGTTCTCATTTTCTTTTTGGCCGTCTAGGATTTACAAAACACTCAAAGAAAATGAAAGCTGAACTGAATGTATATTTGGACTGTCTAAATCTGATTGATCATTCATGTTACTTTTCAGTTTGGATATGACTGTTGATAATAAAAGGTAGTAAAATCTACCAAAGAGCTGTATTATTGCTTTAACACTAGTATTGGATAAAGCACTACTGATGTGCTCGAAGCATTTCTTCTGCAGGGTAAATTTTTAAAGGAAAAATGAATAGACAGATTGGTGTTTCTTCAAATGTGACACTAGAAGTGTATATTGCAGGAAAGGTCACTTTGCTTCTGACAAAACTCAATGCCACTATACTTACAGTTCATTTCTGAGAATACTGCTTCCACAGAACTGGGGAATACTGCTTTGTGGCACTTGAACAATAATCCCAAGTGAATAAACACCAAGAGAGGTGCTGAGCAGTGTTTTCCTATTAACTCTCAAGCAGAAGATTGGGAAGTACAAAGGAAAAAGCCAGATCAGAAGACTTACACAAAAAAAGGCACAGAAAGAAAGAGACAAGGGCCTCTACACATTCTCAGTGGGGAGAAAGAAAAAGTGATCAAGCTCATTTATTTTTCCAGCACCTAGTAGTAATTTTTGGACTTTAATTATGAAATGAACCATGTGACACAACCCATACATCCAAGTCAACTGACACTTGTGTGAATAATTAACCATCTTTCAGTGATCCACTAATCCCTTAAGCCATTTAACATCAGGTTCAATCCTGCTCACTGGATTGTCAGGGCAAGGGAGGCTGGAGGTCTGCAGGATTTCACATGTGATTTTGCCACCTCCATTGTTAGTCTGTGAACTTTTAAAAAACAAGTAATTTTTTCTCACTGGTACTGTTCCACAGCATATGTACCATAGGGTTCTCTTATCCATTTCCCCAAGTTCAACACTTTGCATGAGGAAGGAATTATCAGCCCAACAATGAGATCCCAGCTCCAACAGAAACTAAAACATGGCTTTCGTTAAGGAAAAAACCCCCCAAACTTCATTACATTTTTAACAGCTGGCATTTTGCATGTTAATGAGCTGACAGCTCCAGAGATGACCTTTCCTGCCCATTTCACACCTATCAGTAGCATGTGCTTCTCCCAGGTGAGGTTCTCCTAATATTGCTAGTCAGCATTTACCTGCCAGATACTGAAGTCTTAACAGTGCTTCATTACACACAGAAAACTACAGAAGCCAGCAAGTGGTCAGTTGTGGATGTAAGTGCTTGACCAACACTTGATTAAAACAAAACATTCTAATGACTGAAGTTTCTACACCCAGCACTGAATGCCTGAAACTTCCTGATCTGCTAATCTGATGGTTTTAGCTAGAGCTGGTATTCCATTCCTAAATGGAGATTAAATTCCCAATTATTTCACTGGTCTCAGAATAGATATAGCTTAAAAACATCTAAATTGAGGAACATAGAGAACTCAGATGAAGGTAGTATGGTGCCTTTATATTCCACATATCGATAGTACTGACAATATGACTGTCTTTTAAGCAGTACAAGTAAAAAACGAAGTGTGCAGCAAACAAGACATATATTCAAACAGCCAAATGACAGGAAAAAATTATTTATATGCCAACTAACATTAGCATACAGTATTGGATGAGCTGCAATATCCATGCTTCAACTTTGCCCCTGTAAATCCAAAGCAAATACAGACACATAACAGATTTACAGAAACAGACTTATTTAAATAGAACTGTAGTTTCACTGTCCTCCACACTGTCCTCTGTGCAATATAAGCACAAGGCTTCTACTATATATCTAGAGCCTGGGTACAGCACAGCAAAATTCACAGCAACAAGTTTTCACTAGCAAGATTTACTAAGTACTGGTACTCTGAACAAGCTTCACAGTGGCCCAGACCCTGGTGATAAATACCATGTGTGGCCATTCCTCACTCTTTTTCAGTTCTTTGCCAACCCTACTCCAGAGTAAACAGATGGAGCTTTTTAAATGGAGCTTGAAACATGTTTTGAAAGATGAAGCAGTCAGTTATGATAAGACTGACTCAGGAAATTTCAGTCCTAGCATGCATCTTCTTCACCTGTTCGAGAACACCAGCAGAACAAGATTCTTGTTCAAAGGCTGGGCAACAGCTCAGCCAGCAGTATTATTCTAATAAGCTTTAAAGAAAAGGTGTTGAAATAAAAGGGTTTGCAAACATTAGAGACAATTCTGTTGATGTTGCATACTGGAAGGTTGTCTGGCAAAAAAACCCCCTGTGACTCCAGTGATTAACCAAGTGGTTGAACTGGACAAGAGGAGGGGCAAGTCTAATAGGATAAAAAAAGTTCATCCTGTTAAGAATTTCAGGTTGCATCCTTGGGTGGGGACAAGAATTATTACACAAGTCCGTGACCGCTTTTGTAAAATCTAGGGCTTACAATCATTGACAGACTAGTAGTGATTGCACTGGCAAGCATTTGTCCTCCGCATACATGTTCTTTTCAGCTTATTTAACTATGAATAGAGGTTTTAGCCACCAGAAAGAAAAGGCTTATTCAGAGACAGTATTTAAGTTCTCTTAATGGTGATGACTCTCTTTTTAAGGGAGAGTATTGTGAGGAACTCAACCTCTTTTCAAGGGAAGACTGGTAACTATAACAAGATAAAGTGATGAAGGAATCTTAAAAGTAGAAATAAAGTATTCTGAAAATTGAGCAAATAATTTCAGTTATTTACAGTCCTTAAGTCCTGAAGTGAGTCACAGTCCTTAAATCAATGATCAAACTGGTACTTTTGCACAGGTATAGAGGGACTTGTGCTACCTCCATGAAAATCACCAACCGACTGAATAATTCTTAACTTTTTAAAAATTAGTTCACATTGGTAGAGAAAATCTACTGATCTGTTCATAGCATGCCTGGATTAGTGAAGTTACACTTAGATGAAAACTGTTCCCCCTTTCCCTTCTCCCTTTCCCTCAGGTTACCCTTAAAGGCCCTTCCTGGCACTGTTTCAGAGAACAGCAAGTTTAGGTTTGAGGTTGACAAGCTGTGTACAAACCAGTATCATCATCACATGCACACAAAAGGTGCACAGCCTTAAGATTTTCATTTCTGCCAGACTTCACAGCAAATAAAAGCCTGGCTCTTGCTCAGTCTCAGATTAGCTACAAAGGCTACCACATTTCATTACAGACTCAGAATTTTGTCCACACTATTAGCGTGCAAAATACAAGTTCACAGACTTATGACATGGCAATACATTATCTATTCAGCAAAACTGGGCAAGGAAAATTAAAATCCCCACAACAAACAGTTGCCGTAACAGCCAGACAAGTCTACCAGCTGGGCTATTTCTTTATCCTGAGAGGTTTCACAGCATGCACTCACTTGTGGAGGAGCATTAGTGGCCAGCGACAGAATCTTACTGCTATGAAGACAAAGATCCTGACATTTCAACACTTTTTTCTCCACAAGAAAAACAAAATTCTCTCTATTTCGTATCTGTCAGATGTTCAGTACTAATTATAAGTCATCCAGCATCCAGAAAAGTCACTGTTCTGGAACTATTTACTGTATTCTGTATTTACCAATGCACTTAACAGTGGTATTCAAACTCAATTTCTGGAAGTATATGGGTCAACCCTTACACTCGTCCCCACCAAATTAGCTCATTCACAAAAAATTCCAGTGCATGAATGAACAAGACAATATAGACATGCAAGTTACTATTTATGGATTACATACTCAGATAAGAGATCTATTATCCTATGTGGAAGACTAGAAGGATGGAAATAATAAAATTATTATGAAAGTGGAAAACATAGTACTCAAATTGAAACAGGATAGGGAATTCAATTAAGTACAGTGTGTTTGTGTACACATACATTAGTGACAGATTACTGCCAAAACAAATTATTTCAAAATTATCTTGTATGTAAAACAATAAAAAAATAAAGTACTTCTCAGACTGTATTATGGCCTTTGATTATGTCAATAGCCAAATTATGGCCTTTGATTATGTCAATAGCCAAATAAACCCAAAAAGTTTGGTTTAGATAAGGCAGAGGGGATTTGGATTATGAATCTCAAAATAATCTGAATGAAAATTTACAGAACAACAAAAATTTAGAGGCATGCAGTAGCTGGTCCACCACTTACTTTCTACAGTAACAATAAGTCTGAGATAAGTCTGACAGATGGAAAGCTGTGGATAAAGTTCTCTTAAGACCTGAATTTTAATATTTGATTCACCATTACTCATTCTTACACATAAAAGAGACTTCCTGGCAGATCTAATTACTCTTTAGTATCCAATCACTTAATGCCAAATCAATACCTCCAAACATCGCTGCCTTTGGAGAACATGGAAGAGCGGATGACCTCAGGAGCCATCCAGGCATATGTCCCAGCTGCGCTCATTTTGGTAGTTTTATGCCATTCCCTGGCCAAGCCGAAATCCGTGATCTTCAACATCTTGTTGCTCAGATCTCCATTTTCCACCTTTTCGAGTATCAGTACTGGAGAAAAGGGGGGGAGGGGGAATAAAACGTATGCAGAGTAAAGCTAGTATTTATGCAAAAAAGATTTTCCTGGAGATCCCCCAAATTGCAAGATTTTCCCTGGCTTCTCGTTATTCAAACATACCATACCCTATTACAGGTTATTTCAGGCTGATCCCTTCATCTGACAACTGAACAGTTCTCTAGCAAATAACTTCAAATTTAACCAAAGTACCAAGCCCCAGAGAAGAAATACGTAATAACATAATTATTTAATATAGTGCCTAGTGTCCTTCTGTATAATGCTCTGCTAAGAGGAAGTGAACCACTGTAACTTCTAGAAATCCAGATAAGGGAAGACATTTCCTAATTAATCCTCTCTCAGCAAGCCAGTAATAGCATCTTTTTCTTGAACTGCTTAGAGGACTTTTTTTTGTAAATCCAGATACACACAGAGGCTGGATATACCCTTCATGTAAATGTGTTAGGAGTAGAAACTCTATGCACAATTTTTTTGAAGTCACTATTGAAAAAATTCATTTTTGATCAGTAATAACATGCCCAGTTCCAGAAGGCATATAGACCCCCAAAGACTCCTTCCCCCATCATCATTAAACTACTCTTTTCTGCCCTGTTTCAGTGGCAAAGGAGTCAATACCCAAGAACTTTTAAAACACCTTGAAGCAGAACTCCAGAATGCTGTGATGTAAGACATATTCCTGTGTAGCTGGAAAGTTGTACTGTTACACCACTGAGTGTAAACCAGAGGCCACAAGTATCCACTCTGCTTTAGCAGCATCTCATGATCCTCTTCTTTATCTTCCTGCACAGTGACCACACGAGTTGCACCAGCAATGCAACATAAAGCAACAGAATATGAGGGCATTAAACTTCCATAACTAATGGAACCATAAGCCCCTGAAACGTTTTTAAGCCACTTTGTAAAGCACCACAAAGAAAAAAAATATTTGTATTACTATTATTCCAAAGACTTCACATCAAAAATGACCAAGCCAGTTATATACCATCATTATATAGCTACTCTGTTTTTAATGTCATTACAGACAGAGGTTCTTTGAAAACACTAGAATTTTTTTTCTATGGATGCATCAATTGCAAAAAAACCAAAGTAAACCAAAAAAACCCCAACCAAACAAAAGAAACCCCATAACCTCCATAATCAAACAATTGTGGATCATACCAAACCTATAAAAACCAAATGTGCTGCAAAAATTACAGAAAATTATCTTCAAGACCATTTTCAGCAGTCCATGAAAAGACTCATGTATCAGCCTCAAGCTAACACAGCTTTTTTTTTTTTTTTTTTTTGAGTGGGGAAGTATCATTCCTTCCAATAATTAAAATGGGGGTTCCCACCAAATAAAACCCAAAAGTGTAATTTTAACCCTTCTACATTATAAGTAACACACATTTAAAATACTGCTTTTACTTCAATAATAAAGAAATTGTCTGTTCTTTGAAAATTTAAAAAAACCCTTTTACAAGGCTTCAGAATTCACAAAATACTATTTCAAGATTTCTGTGGGACAACTCAAGGTGTGAAGAAGTTAGACCTATAGTTAAGCTCCTGGTTCTTGCTTCTTTTGCAAAATTTCCATGACCAAATGCTCCATTTTCCTAATCACAGAGAAAAGAGATTGAGGCCTAGAGTTACCGTTCTCTTCATTTTGGCAAAAGCATATGCATTTTTAGAGCAATACTTTAGTGCACAACAGAATCACCACAAGAAACCAAGGCATAGAAGGTGCCTTCCTTTGGGCTTCTTCTTCAAATAAGTCTAATTTTTTTACTTCTTTCCAGCAGATGAAGTGCTAAAAGAAATTGCTAGCAAGTCACTCATTGATTGGAAAGTGAAAAGCTTCCTAGAATGTACGTAGTGTTTCTTTTTCTAGCTTATACCCATTCTGCCTAAAGAACTGGCAGAATAACAAAATATCATTTTAAATTTAAATGCAATAAACTAGAGATGTAGAGTGATATTGTAAAGTTAAACTTGGAGACAAGAAAGTATGGGTTTAGTGGGTTTTGGGTTTTTTTGCTTCCCTCCATAATCACAATGAGGAACAAACAAATTTATTGTTCACAGATCACATTCTGTCTGTACGAGGTCAACAGCAAGACAGAGCACCATATATCAGAACTGATACATACTTTGTACATACCTTCCTGGTAAGAGATTATTTAAATCTAATTACCTTGATTGGTGTTAAGTGCTTACAAAATAATTAGTGCTTACATAGTTCTTCTGTATCCAGAACTTGTTCTTTTGTCAGATGCAGGGTAGTAAGAAAAATTACCATGACAAAAGACCACAGAGAAGGACAACAAAAGAGACGGATTTATTGTGAGTCTTTGATTCCTTAGTTACATCCTTGGCTCCCTTTCTATTTCCTTGTAATAACTGCTTGGAATAGTAACCTTGCAATCCAAATTTTTAAAAATTAATTTTAAGAATGGTATCTCTTTCCAGCATCTGTTTTCCTTCTCTTTATCGTATTATCCAGTTTCAACAGGCTCACTTGTAACTGCCAGGAGTCTCCCTCACCCATCTGTCAGATTTTCAAACCAAAAGCCTTGACTCTCCCCTCTTATTTTTGCCTGAATTTCAATGAAGAACTTGTAAATAGGTGAAATATTAATTAGTTTCAGTCTCCTCCTTAAAAAAAAAATCTTTTATGGAGAACACACAGGAGGTTGCTAGGACACTGCATATGCATTTTTCTTATGGTAATCAACACGGTCTCATTTGCTTCTGAGTTTTACCTACAATCACTTATTACACCTTGTTTAATACTATCAGTGCAAGTCCTCTTCTGCAATTACCACTTCTGCACTTGTATTAGTCCATGACAAAACAAACAAGATACATGAAACACAAACAAGCAACATGCTCTCTACACTTACAGAATTAATGTACTTTTCCCTATTTTAACAGCTTTGATCACTCAGGACTGAGATAACAGTGGCCAGATGATCAACATCTGGCCTAAATGCATTGAGTTTGCATGGCCAGGTTTTCATAGTGGGATGGGTGGAAGATGCTAGCAGCTTTCCCCATGTCCAGCAGAGCCAATCCCTGGTGGCTCCAAGATGGATGTGCCACTGGCCAAGGGTGAGCCAATTGCAAGTGATGGTAACACCTTTGTGACAACATATTTCAGAAGAAGAATAAAATAAATAGTTATTGTGCAGATGTAATTGCATCAAGAGAATAGTGGAGTGAGAATATGTGAGAGGAACAACTCTGAGATACCAATGTCAGTACAGAAGGAAGGGGAGGAGGTGCTCCAGGCACCGGAGCTGAGCTCCCTCTGCAGTCCATGGAGGACCACATGGATGCAGAGATCCACCTGTACTGCATGGAGGAGACCCACACCAGAGCAGCTGGATGCCTGAGGAGGCTGTGACCCTGTGGGAGGCTCATACTGGAACAGGCTCCTGGCAGGGACCTGCAGATCTGTGGAAAGGTTTCCTGGCAAGACCTGTGACTGCATGGGGGACCCATGTTGGAGCAGGCTGTGCCTGAAGGACTGCACCCTGTGAGGGAAGAATGCAGGAAGAGTGACTCATGTTGCAGTAGTTTGTGGAGTTGTTGCCTGTGGGATAGACTGATGCTGGAGAAGTCCATGAAGAACTTTCTCCTGTGGGAGGGACCCCACACCACAGCAGTAGAAGGACTCCTCTCCCTGAGCAGCAGCAGGAACAATGTGTGATGAACTGAGCATAACACCCATTCCCTGTCTCCCTGTGCTGATGAGGAGAGGAAATACAGCTGGGAAGGAGGGAAAGTGGTGGGTTTTTTTTTTTAAGGTGTTCTTTTACTTCTCATTATCGTGCTCTGGTTTTTTTACTAATAAATTCATTGATATTTCTAATTCGAGTCTGGTTTTGCCTGTAATGGTATTTGATGAGTGATCTCTCCTGGTCCTTATGACAACTCATGAACCCTTTGTTATATTTTCTCTCCCCTGTGCAGGTACAGAGGGGAGTGATAGAGTGGGCTTTGGTGGGTGCCTGGAATCCAGCCAGCATCAACCTACTACACTACCAAAACAAGCTCAGGCACAGATATAGAGCACTTACACCGAAACACACCTAAGATACCAAGGAAGTAAATCTCAATCTTGTCTGCTGATTTTAAAGATCTGCAAGTGATACAGAGGTTTAAAATAGTTAGAAAATTTAACAGAAAATCTTTCATGTCCCCAGCCTTCAAAAGAGAGACTGTTTGGCAGCAAAGACACTGGACCTAGTCCGCAAGCAACCAGGGAAGAAGGAGATCCAAACCAGCAGGAATAAGAACATGTGTCAGCCTGTAAGGGGCGGATCAGCCTTTCCCTGTTTCAGCAAGGGCCATGCAAGAAATCTCTTCCAGTGTGCACGCATAGAGCCAGCCAAATTGTAGGTGAAGGTCTGCCACATACTACTGCTCCTCTTTTTCCTCTGTGGCACAGGCTAAAAGCTGATCTTAAGCAGCATGGTAGGAGCCAACCAGCAGTGTGCAAAGGGGACTGGTGAAGCAAATCAGGTATTACAACCGCATTCAGACAGCTTTCACTATCCAAATGCTGCAGCAAAGGGACTTAATATAGGAAATCACCATGTTCTTTGCATACTCTGCGAGTGCAAAGGAAAGCATGGTGGCTTAAAGTAACATTAAAATGGTTAGCAACCTTCAGTGATGTGTATCATGCATGCGTGTCCTTACAGGAGTAATAATCCATTAATGCTCACGTATGTTTTCATATAATCCTGAAAGACTTGGAACTTGTCCTCCAGAAAATAACCATTTGACAATGAGAAATTAATTACAGCTCACAGAAAGTCTGTCCAGCAAGACAGTTCTTCAATATCTCCATGTGTCCCAATGTAGAATTAATATGATCAAATTTGCCTTAGTATCTCTTCACAAGAGCTTCCTTAGATCAGGCAGTCATCCAGATACAGATACATATGTGTAATTTCAACCACTAAGAGTGTACCAAGAACTTTATTACCACATGGAATTTCAAGAGTCATTACTGACCCTTGATTTGACCCCACTGTTTTATCCCTTGACAGCCAGGCCAACTGCAAGTGCAGAAAGACAACAGTCAATCAAGGCCCATTAGAGAGCTGAGATAGAAAGGTAGAAATTAAATACTGGGCATCCTCTTATCTAGGTTATGATGAGATAGTCCTTCTCTGAAATTAAAATGCTTACTGAGCTTCCTCCATATTCTTCAAGAGTATCTGTGGTGCCCTACAAGAAGCATCAAGTTATTTTCCTATCAGACTCCTGTGAAAAATCTTCTAATTTGTCATCATATTTTCAGTACTTTTTGATAGAGGTTTCCATATATGCAATGCTTTGGCTTCTGCTCTGGCCAAAACAAGTTGCAGTAACAAAGAGGAAAAGCAACACTGCATGGCATGCCAGTTTCAATCCCTACAAAGAATGACAGGGTGTTAACTCTGTCAATGCTGGTACCATTTAAAGATGGTTTCTTACTTAGTATGGAAGTGGAAGAACAGATGACATACCCAGAATCCTCTTATGCTTGTCTGTGATTTGGGCTAGCAGCTTTTCTAGCAGAGTTGAAAGTGATGGAAACCAGCTTCTTGAGGTCAGGTGAAGCTAATTTACCTTTCCCAGTATTAGCACCATTCTGTATGTACATCAATAGCTAGCAGGCTTTCCCACACATTCCAATGTCAGTCTTACTGAAAGACATTAAGCCTGTGGAAGCACCCAGATTCTAGTAATAATAGATGTCAAAGGTTTTGATTCTCAGTTTCATGAGTCACAGTTGTGTATCAGTGGCTTCAAGAAGAATGAGGGTTTCTTTTCTAGAGCCAGGGCAAACTTAGATGCTTTTGTTGCTTAAACAAAGATTTGTACTGAAAACAAACATCACAGGAACAGATCCACTGAAGTACGACTGACACAATGTTATCTGACACTGAGTCAGCTCTTCCTCCTGTTCCACCAAATTCCAAATTATTATGCTTTACTATAAAGACAAAAAACATCTGCCTTAGTATTCAAAGCAATACAAAAACCAACCTGGTTAAGATTTCTAAAATGCCATCATATCCTTCAGCCTTCATGTAGTTCCTACTGCTGGATCTTCAGCTCTGTCTTGTCATCACAAGTCACTATGGAGATAGATGCCTTTCAGAAGGAGGAATCACTGCAGTGAAAATACTGACACCTGCAGCCTCAAAATTTTGTTATTAAGGACATCGTGAATGGTACCAAAACCACTGGTTAGCTCTACGTGGCAAAACAGAGAACCAAATGATCAAATGATTCTGAAGGAATACAAACTGAAGTCACAAAAATTAACAGTTTAAATGCTAGCCAAGTTACAACTCTGCCATAAATTAGCAGATAAAACTACAGAAGGGTTGCCCTGGAAGCAAATAACAAACATTTCTATAGAGATGAAATTTTGTCTTGCATGCTTGCAATAGATGCACACCTGCCACAGCCTCACATGTTCAAAAGGTGGAGGTCTTCTTCCCATTCTCTCCCCTCTATTGCTATGGATCATTACAATGAAAACTGGCTTCCATGAAACCAACTTAGAGCATCTCAGAAGGCAGTCTTCCCATGCTCCAAACAGTCAGAGTAAAGACAAAGCCTTTACAGAAGGGGATTCCAAGCATATATCTAATATACACGTCCGAATTACCCTCCACAGGAGCCTGTCATGACTAGAGACATTTCTGTGCCTACTCAAGCCACGTAAGTCTCTCTGGTCTGGTATAAACAAGCTATTCCGATTACAGAAGTTCCCCTACACACAAGATGTTAGAGAGACATGTGGTGAAAATCAATTTACTTGTAATTCCAAGATTACCTCAGTGGTCTAAACATCTTTAAAATTAAGCCGTCAGAAATACATTGTTCTATTAGAGTGACAGCTAATGTAAGCCAAACTGGTACTACTGTAAAATAAGTCTTAAGTAAAACTGTCCCTTTGCCCACAAAGGCAGCTGAAGGTCATCTCTCATTTCATCTTGCACCATTCACCTTAATAATCACTGAATCAGTTGAAAAGTCAATGGTGAACATCACTGACAAACACCCAAAGCCTTAATGCAAGTAAGATGTCGTTTCCAGATATTATACAGCTGTGTTTTCACTAATCATGTATCTAACTGAAATCCATAAGAGCAGACACACAGATACACCAAACAAGATAAAGATAGGGGGATAAAGATGTATAACCTTTGAGGGGCATAAAGCTATATATTCTGTGATCTACTTGTACCTATGTTTTGAAACACCAGAAGAGATTGGGTAAACCTCTAATATGTATCTTCTTAGCCACTGCATTAGGAACTTTAAAACTGCTGAGCAAATTTTGTTTTGGGACTATTTTGAACTTTGCTATAGCGTTGCAATGCAAATAACTGCATTGTTGATATACTCTTCTTTCTGCTTAACCCAACTTATTTGTATTACAATGCTTTTCCTCTTTCCAATTATGCTAAAAGTTCTAAGCGAATCTCTTTCCTTCTGCCAGAATATATACATTTGTATCCCTTTCCCTTAATCATCTTCTTCTTAAACCCACCTACTCTCCTTCTAAACATGCTCCTCTATCCTACAGAAACAGAAAAACTATCTGCAGCAAATGTTTCAATCGGATCACTAAAACAAATATAATGAATCTTTACTTAGGTTTCAAATTGGTCACTACAAAACCTCAGTCATATACCTCCTATTTTTAATCCAACGCTATACTACCTCCAGTATGCACAAAAAAAAAAAAATAGTTTAAAGAGGTAGATTGCTTTCACCAAAGGAAATTTTTCACAAGGTAAATGAAGAAAAAAAATTTGGCAACGAAATTCACAGCTGCTGTTTTAATTCTCTGTTCGGCTCACATTACACCAGCAGAACGAGAAAACGTATTATGACCTCCTTTCACAAGCAGATACTCCCCCTGGAAGGTGGTACACTGTCAGATTTTTGCTTGTTTCTTTTGGAATTGTTGCCTTAGTTTCCAGATACACTTTTGAATAGTTTGGACAGCATTCTTAGCATCCAGTGGGCCAAAGCAATGGGGAACAGCTAGTAAGGAAAAATAAACACTTAAACATATTCTGATCTAGTTGATAGCAACAACAAAGAACTGGGGGAAAATGGATCCTCAACTGTCAACATTAAATGTCAAGGCAGCAAAATATGGCCATAATTGCCTTTTTTTGATTTCTGAGCCTAGAGAAAGGATTAGGTTAATCTGCATAGTTTAGTGCTGAACAGAATACTCCTTTGCTTTGCTTGCGTTACAAGCTGACTCATCACTTCAGAAGTAGAACAACATTCAGGAAGGAACTACTACAGTGGGACCTTCCACAGCAAAAATATCCCACTTTTATCTATCAAAGTAGATGAAAGGGGCTGCTATCTACTGCACAAAACACGTGCAAAGTATGAACAGCCAGGCATACCAAAAGCTGGCTTCAGCTTTTTCAACTATTCTGCCGTCGTATTCCCAGTTTATTTGGCACACAGTACACTAAGAAAATAAGTAAGTTCCTGACTTAAAAGGCAAACATTGGTAACAACAGCTCCAAGGAAATCAGGATTATTCTGCAATACCACCACAAGAGTTAACCACCAAACTGCTTGTCGCTCCTGTACTTCATGACAACAGCTATATCAACAACTTCACGCTCCATTTCCCAGTCCAGAAAATGTATGTGTACATTAAGAAATGTGAAAAAAACTGCAAAGAAATCTAAGACAGTCTCTTGTACGGTGCAGCTCACAGTTCACACCAAGTCAATTATCTGTGCATGATGCTACTCAGTAAACCTGGCACACAAGAATAGAAAGCTATTAGCTAATGAAGGTCAGTCCTGATGGAAATGGTCACAGTAATTAGGTGAAGGAGAAATAGATAAAGAAATAAGAGCAGGACTGAGTGTAATGAAAACTGAAAGCATACAGAAAGAAATATGTAAGGAAGAAGGTTAGAAGACAAGGAAACCTACAGTGAGGGAAAAGAGCTGGATTTGTCGTCTGTGGTACACCAGGATATAATTCTAACTTGATGGATGATTGCTGGCTTCATACTTAACTTCCACATAACTTCTCCCCAGTGGAGACAATACAGTCAGATCTTAGTGCCCAAGTAACTACTATTCTTTTATTGAAATACAACAGCTCTAGCCAGACCATGAAAAGAATTTCATGGTGAAATTTCTTCACCATGTGATAAAGCAACATTAACTCATGTATTTTACTGTTATATTTTTAAGCTTTATCAGTTTTTCATAGAGACACATACCATTTAACAGTGTTTCTAGCATGCTAGGGTGGATATGGATGCTTTGAAACAGGTTGGGAGAACAAAGCATCAGAAGCTCTTTTGCCACAAATGTAAGAAAAACTGACTATAAAGGTACTTCAAGCAAGCCTGAGCTTAAAGGGAGCTCCTGCACCTGGAGACAAAGTGGGTGGTGGATGTTCCAGGTGAGGCCCTGACTGCTGGCTACCAAACAGACACAGCACCTGGATGATGTAGAGTTGAGAAGGCCTGAAACCCTCAAAGGTGCTGGAAATACCCAAACACCTCAGTGTCAGTGCACTTGAGTAGCTCTGTTTCAGTCTCCACCAATGTTAGCACTGCTGTGGGTCAAATGCTTTGCCCAACATTCTATAAATGCAGAAAGTAGTCACATCAAAACAAGAGGAAAATCTCCAGCAAAAGCACTCAGCCTGTAAATGTATCCCACTCACACCCATTCCCAGGAGCCACTACCCATTACTTTGTGTAGTGCTTTTGTCTCCTTAGGGCCACATCAGCTGCTGACATAGGCCAAGAGCTAGATGGCAGCAACAGCGATGAGTGGGAGTGACAACAGGAAGGACTACAAATAAGATAAATGTAATTGTTATTTTACTTGCTGTAGAAATATTTAATTCTAATATTTAAATCATTAATTAGCTACATGGATTCAGTGAAGTTTGTTCCCAGTCTCCCTTTTTATCTGGACTCTAAAGATTTCTGCTTTACTTCCAATGCTTCACCACACCTGTTCTCATTTTGTTAAGATTGGAGAGAGGTGAAAAGACCACTAGTTATGACCTTGAAGGCTGAAAAATGGCAAGGGAAGTACAACTCACATGAAATGACATTATTTCACTCTCCCAGAATAAAACTACACCTTTTTGACACAGTTGGGTGTTTTTGCAGATCATTCCAGAGCAACTGAAGCACTAGTGGACACAACAGCCTAGCACCAGATTTGTTTTCCCATAGGCTTTTGCTCATCTGCTACTGTAGAGTCACTGTTTCCAACATCACTAAGGCCAACTGTAAAGAAGGGAACTAATGCTTCTCTGTCATAGCTGGAATGTGAAAGAACACTGGCTGGAGTACCATTGTGGGTGGGATATATTGGATACATTTTATTTCTTCCTCCATCCTGGAAACAGAACAGCCTACTGTGGCTTTACTGACCAAAATGCGAAATACCAAAATGCAAACGACCAAAAGTGGTCATATGGTAAATAAGCATCAGCCCATTTACTTCCTCCATTTAGATAAGTCGGGTACTGTAAAGAGATAGATCAGATACTGAGTCCACCAAATCCCAGGTACAGGAACTTTAATGAAAGAACAAAGTAAAACCTTTATGAAAACCAATGCTGTTTCACTCCAAGATCCTTAAATGCAAAACATGAGCAGGTTTCAGTTTTAAATAATGCAAGTCATTTCTGTGGTATGATTTAAGAGCAATCCAGGCCCATACAGTGAGGTGCTACCATTAAAACATCTCTCTGCCACCAATACAGCAGAAGTCTCAAGTGCAAGAGTTGAAGGAAATAGAAAATATTTCCATTTCCAAACAAATTCAGATTTATGCAAAAATTTCATGACACAAATCTCCCAAGAAAGCTAAAGGCTTACTTTAGTGGAAGGTTTGCCAGAGCAGATAAAAGACTGAGTAATATCACAGGATCCAGACTCTGCCACCCACCCACGGCAGAGTATGTCCAAAACTGAGCCAATCTGTTACAGGAACTTGGTTTTGAACAAAGAATCTTTTCACTCAACCACATATGTTTTCTAAGGGATCTTTTTCAGACCACAGAATACTTATGCAAGCAAGGAGAGCTCTGAAGGAGCTTTATTTTAATTTCTTCTCTGACACGCATAGACCCTGGAATTTCACAACTGGGACAGACAATTTCAGCCTACAGCATATTTTTCACTCATCTCCCGACAATATAGGTATAATTTGCACTTTGTACAAATCCCTTTCACTGTCTCCTAGCTCTATTTCTAGAGCAAATACTTTCAACTACTGCAAGACTGTGAAATTCATGCAAATGTGGATTAATACTTGTAAATGAAGACTAATTCAGAAAAATCAGATAAGCATCTTTTCCTTCTTGCATGGGACAATTACTACTTTTTCTACTTGCTTTTATCTGAAAAAAGAATTAGAAGTTCCACTGTACTCTGAAGAAATGCAATGCAGTCTGAAATCTTCAGGGTTTTTATACAGAAGGTACTATAGTAATACAAGTATTAAACATTCTTCTCTTGGAATAAGGAACAGTCCTTATTCCAAGGAGACAAGTATTCATAGATGAAACAAAATATTCTTACATAGAAGACAGTTTCACTGAACTTGCTCTGATTGTTCCAATCCTATTTGCCCCTCCTATAAATAAGCAATATTTCCCAAGATACATGTCAGCTCAGATGCTGGAGGTGGTAAATACTGGATGCTAGATAAAAAGATAACCTTAATATACTGCTTCACACCGCTGCATTGTCTCAGAGAGACAGAGGATAGCTATCAAGTCTGCAGTTTGCCTAACAAGTCAAAAAAGCAGCGCTAGTGCAAAGGGAACAAGGGACTGAGGTTGCCAGGCAATCCTTTTTTTAATTATTAAGTCCTATTGGCAGTACACTGGCATTCTGTCTTGAGGACAGAACTATGCGTTTGGGAAAGGATTTCAAAAATTCGCTCCAAAATGAGACCTCATATTGTAGCAGTTTGCCAAAATCTAATTTGCAATTTTAGCTCTACCTTCCATAGTCAGCCAGCACAGCTTTGCTTCACAAGTATCCAGATAATGAGCAATCTGCTCTTGATCCTGCATTCAAAGTACTTAAAGTGATTAACAGATCTGCATATGGAATAAGTCCGGGCTTCCCGCATGTAGCATTTACCTACCTTCTGTCGGGTACTCTGCCAATCATTTCAGTAGGACTGCATCTTTAATATCTGTTTGAGGTACAGAAGGCTAAGTGTTGCATGAGATGCTAGAGAGGACAGAATTTAAGACTCAAAATTTCACATCTTAGAAGCAAAACCAAAACCCACAAATATTGCCTCTAGTAATAAGCAAATATTTTCTCCTATTACGAACCATTCAGCAACAGTACATTGAAAAAAATATATATGTACACCTTGGAACCAATACCTTCTTAATTACTGGGTACAAGTCAGGGCTCAGCAAATCCATAAAGCTGCACGACTGTCCTCTTCTATCAACCTAGAGGAGGTGATGGATGTGACAGCACAGCAGTTCCTGGATTTTAAGCCATGCAGTACAGTAACTCTAAAGAGCTAATGCATAATGGGGGAGGGGAGAAGAAAGGCCTCCAAAGCCCCGATATATTTAGAATCGATCCTTTCACCTAGCCAGGCTGTAAAAAGTCTTATCGCTTTAGTGATCTGTACAAAACACTTTGAATGCTCAGGTGAGTTTCTGGGGAAAATAGAGCTGTTCAGCTCTGGTTTCAGACTAAACCCTACCATACTGCTGACATTGGAACAACCTCTAGCTCAGACATGGATTATTGTACGCTTCATCATCAGTTAAATGCTCCAAGGAAAAAATATAATTACATCTGTACTCAACACAGTGAATTGCCAAATTGTATCAGTTTGAAAGCCTGTAACAAATCAAGAACTGTATTAGGCAACAACAAAAAAAGGAAAGGGTAAAATCACATGAATGGCATTCATCATTTGTCACTCAAGAGACTGCCTGAAGAGAGATTTAATAATAATGCTGGTTCAGCGGGAGCTGTTTCCAGGCAAATATAAACATTAAATTCATGATGGAAAAAGGTAGCCCAAACTGTTTTGTTTTGGTTTCAATTAAGACCTCTTTGTGAAACAGTAAATAACACCAACACCAGATCATTCATGGAATAAGCTGGTACTCCAAAATCTAGAAGGTAAGAAAGACATAAGAACTTCACAGGCAGCAGCACAATCCACACCAGAAGCTGGAGTGTTTTATGGGGTTTTTAAAATCAGATTTAACTTGAAATATTTTTAAAAGGCAGAGAAGTGTATTTTCATTCATCGTAACAAATGTTAGAAGGCTCTTTGATGCAAAATCAACATCAAGCTATATCTGTCAACAGTAAAACTTGAATACTGCAGAGTTTGACCTTAAAGTGAGCAGAACAAGTTGCCAGCTGCTGGGAGAGAGGGCACTCCTGCACTATTGTACATGAAAGTCCACACAAGATAACTCATTCAATAGAGCTATCAAAAAGCTGTTCACTTTTTGATGTGCTACATTTCTGTTACATTTTTTGACCCAGCTTACCCTGTGATTGAAGATTCTAACTACACAATAACCTGATGAAGTATTAGGAATATTCTGTCGTTGCCAGATGATTATAATTATTGCCGTGGTCCATGCATTGAAAAAGGACTCTTGACAATAATTTCAGAAGGCTAAATATGATTTATTAAAATTACTCCATAATCAGAGGACTTCGAGCAATAATGTGCCAGGTACAGAGCTCAGATGTTTCTTTCTCACTGTCCTGTACAAGAAGTCTTAGAATGCTTACCATATCAGAAAGATAACAGTCCTTCCTCATAGGTTGAAATAGAACCCATATCTCCCATTGCTAGGAGACAGGGAGAGGAATCTAAAAAGGTCTTTGAAGAACACACAGATATTTTGTTTATAGAAAACTTATCCAGAGTAAAAAGACAGCAAAAGGATGTTCTCCCATGGGAAAATTCATCTGCAGGCCTGCATGCAGAGAAACTTATAATATGTCCTAGCAACACATAATCATATCAAAACCACACATTATGTGACTGATTACATCAAATAAGAAAAAGCTAATCAATAAACCGAGGGAAAGACCAACAACACTTCAACAAGCAGAACTAGGCATATCAAGTTCTATTAATCAAAGTTATAGGATTTTTCTTATTCTCAGGATCCCTGAACAATGCAAAGTCAAAAGGAACTAAAGACTACTCTCTAACATCTTTCCATAGGCCCATACTCATAAAGAAGAAACAACAGGAAATGCAATGCTTTTGTAGCAGGGGGACCACATGGCCTGGTTCGCATACATCCCACCACCCTTATATGTACCACCCTTACAGCAATTATTCATACTAGCATTTCTTTATAGTATACCAGGAACCTCCCAGGAATCCCCAATTTAAGCACAGAAATTGTTGTGATAAAATCTTCGTGGTAAAAGTATTTACCTGTTACTAGTAAGTGGAGCTGCTGGCACACTGACTATCATTTACTACACGGCTCAACAATTAGTCTGTACACAGGCAAGGATGAAGCCATGCTTGCATTTTAGATGTTTCCAGTTGTAATACAAACAGGAGATCCTAATATTTCTCAATGGCCAAAGCAAAATCTAGGAGCCTGTTTCACAACGTATCAGAGATGGATGTACAGAAAACTGGGAGCTTGGCTTGTAGCTGTAAAAATTACCCCAGATGTAAGACATACAGCATTCAAAGCACATACAGAATTTCAGAGACAATTTGGAATCCATATGTGCACAAGATAATGCTCTCTCTTTTGGAAGGGTATTTTTGTTTTTAATAAAAAATGGTGTCATAATAAATGTGTGAGCAATACAACAATGCCTCTAGAAAGCAAAGTGGAAGGGCTGTGTGTGGCAGTAATACAAACACTTCATAGGAAGGCTGCATGTCCTCCAGCTACTTCCTTCCCAAGAGGACCCTAAGTGATGCTGCACCACACTGCCATTACCACCACAATGAATATTCTACAGACAGAGATACAACAATTTACTCTTCTGTGGGCAAGAGGTCTTCTTTCTGAACTTAGGAAACAGTGATGAAATCAAACAACATAATTCTGAATTGTTATGCATTGGAATAGTTTCTTTTCTCAGTGCGTGAGATTCTGTTACTATTTCTTTTTCATATCTGCAAAAAGCTCAGGTCTGAGGAAGACTTTCCATTAGCAGTGGGACAATTAACAAGCAATTAGCAGACACGACAGTCAACTTTGGCAAGGTTTTGGCAACCAAAGTCACACCAACATATCCTAGAATCAGAAAGCAAACGTACCAAAAAGCAGCTTCTTAAAACCATATGCTATGCCCCGTATTCTTTCAAATTACTTGAGGTTTCCCTTATCCTGTCATAAAGAAATGTACAGAGTCTTCAAAATGGGATATAACTTAAAATTAAAGAATCATCTTGGGTGATGAATCATCACTTCAAAGAGCAAGACTGTGTTTAATGTCTGATGCTTCAAGAACGAGTTTGTTTCAGATATGTTGAAATTCTGAATGGAATTGTTTGATACGAAAAGCAAAGGTGAAGCTGCTGACAGAAGTCAGTCAAAATTAAAAGTAAGGTTATTGATGCGGAAGAAACACAAAAAAAAAGGGAAGATCAAGGAATTATTGTAGCTTCCCAGAAATACCACAAGGCTGTTCTCACCCTTAAGTGGCTCCTTAGACATTTCAGAAGAACACAGATTTTTCCCAGCTCTGTCGTAGATGGTCAGACAGTGAATTCAGGGGATGCCTATGGACACCTGCTGCATGACATTGCTTAGGTCTGTTCTATGCTTCCATATCCACAATTTGAATAAAGCACTTAACACCACAACTTTAAGCTATTTTTCCTTAGGAGCAGAGATAACCCTGCAAAAAATGTACACAGTGGCTGAATTACATGAAAAGAATATTAGCTAGGGTTTCAAATGTAATAGACACAATTTTATTTCCTAAAAATAAGAGGTACTCTTTCCATACTTGTCTATGAAGGTAACAGATCCCACCTGTGAAGTTGCCTTTTTACTACTTAGTGTGGGCAGGAGGACACACACCAAAGTGTTCTTGTGGACATCAAACTTATTTCATAAAGACTTCAGATTTTTGCCTTGGACTTAACAGTGAAGATATCAATCCATATTCAACTAAAACAAACCATTTACAGAAGATGTATTTCATTTTGGAATTCTCAGAAATCTACTAAGACATGAAAATAAGACTGCAACATGAAAGCCTCTGTCAAACCTCTCTGAGAGGAAAATAGCTGCACTAACTTACAAAAGCTAATTAAGAAAAAAATCCAGTAAAGTACCAAAGTACAACATAGAAACTGTCACCCTGCTTCTGTAAATTCCTGGTATTTTAACGTCTTAAAAATCAGCAACACTTTCAGGCATAATTTACATCTTCTGCACTAATAATACACATTTTTTTCATTCTTTTCAATGAAAATGTGTAGTATTAATGGCATCGATTTCCTCATCATATTACCACATGAAAAAAATGATGGCTATTTGGAATTTTTTTTTTAACTATAATTCAAGTGACCAGGTTATCAGCACAAGTGATTATACTCTGGGGAGAAAGAGAAATATAAGCAGAGTAACCAGAACTAGGAGTTATGCACCATCAGCAATATCTTATAGTTTGTTGATGGAATCAGCTAATTGCATAAGAGCAGAACCTGAAGTCATCTTTCATCAGCCTTAGGAGTATATACAGGCTGTTTGAAAGCCCTGATTTCTACTGTACACAAGTTTTAAACTTAGAAATAAAGAAAAAAAGTTTTTCCTGATTTTTGCTCCCTGAAAATTCATCTCCCAGCTGCTTTGACACCACCCATCCCCCACAAAACTTGACCTTTTTACCACTTTTCTCTTACAGGCCAAGGGACTACCCAACTAAGGCCAGACCCATTATTTGCCCAGTGAAAAGCATTCAGATCTCACTGGAATAGCTTCATGACATTCTACATGAAGCATTTCTCAGTCATTTAATTGCACTGACAAAGGAAATCCATTCTGATAGAAGGTACAACACTGGAGAGTTAGTCAGCAAATTACACTGGAGTACCAGAAGCAGCAATAGTAACTGCACGGACTTCCAAACTGCTCTGCCAACATACATTCAGCAGACCCTGGAAGAGTTCTCCTCTACACCTACGGCAGACAGAGGAAGAGGTTTACAAGCACTTTTTCTTCTCTGAAAAGACCAACAGAAGAGTGTCAGCTGTGATTTAATTAAAATAAAAAAAACAAGGAATATTCTAAGTCTTAGGAACAACTATCCGTAAACCACGTGGAAAGTCAGCTCTACTGGCATTTTTAGGAACAGATAAAGGCTTAACCACATTAAATAAGGAAAGCTATAGCAGAGTTTGGAATTCTTTTAGAAAGCTAGAGCTTTGAATCTTGGGACACCACAAGCTTACATTGGTGGTCCAAAAAGTAGGAGAGGTAAAGATTTCAGATAACTTGAAAGGAAGAACTACTGACTTGGCTGAATCAGAATTGCTGGGGTTTATTTTGACCTCTGTCCTTTGCTCTTTCTTTGACCTTGGCAATGTTACTTTGCTGCTCATCTTCTGTGCAACTTCGTGAAACACAACCATGGTGACTTTTTAAAAGCATTTTGCTAACTGGCATGAACACCCTCAGCAAAATCTTTCAATGTAGTGCAAATAACAAACATGTTTTGCTGAGACAGTGAAAAAAAAATCAAATATGCTTTTGCTAGCTCTCCACAGTATTAGTTAATTGGCTTTATTCCTATAGCAATGCTGGCATATCTAACACTGACAGACAAACAGGACCAACTTCATTATTTACAATACTTCACTAAAACCAACAGGACTGTCCCTTTTTGATCCTAAGCATTATATACCAGGCACTTTTTTCTGGCCAGAAATAAGACTTGAACCACAGATGAGAGATGAAAGAAAGGGAAACTCTTAAGAGCTGTTCTAAGTGCAGTGATGTTGACTTCTGTGGGCATTTCTAGCTGCTGTTTTTCCTACAGCTCATCATTTAGATTATTTAGGTGCTTTCACACTGGGAAAGGCCTACTAAGGATTCCATAACATATGCACAGTGGCTCACCAACATGCAGCTGAAAAAGGAAAGGTTGGAAATAGCACCACACAAAGAGAAGCAGCAGCCACCACTGAGGATCCTGTCAGATTAATAAGATTAATTTTCATATGGAATAACTTGAATCCCTTAAATCAAATGCCCAAAATAAAAAGAGAAATACTTATCTCCTCACACAGCAGAACCAAATTGTTTTCTAAATTATCTTTTTTCTCTCATGTAGTTACATGACTGACATATGAGTTGGTAATGCCATTGGAACACTTGTCTACCAGACTTACTGCCAGCTGAACTCAGACTCAACAAAATAATTTCAGGGTCTCTAAAACTAAATCACAGGTGTACAATTCATTCTGTAAAGACCTTTCTGTACTCACTTCCTGATTCCATCCCCAAAGCAATAAAACTGCTCAGAAAGCAGTTTTTTATTGCAGAAGAACTGCAACAAAGCCCTCAGAACCGCCAAGATTTACAATAAATCTTCCTCAAACAAACATGGTACTAAACATACGAGCGCTTTTCCTACACTCTAAATGTATTAGTATTAAATGTAAAGTAATGAAAACGTAAAGAAGAAAAAAATGAAGAAAAACTATAGAACAGAAAAAGTTTCCTTCTTTTAACCAAAAAAGATGAATAACAGACAATTGATTTGGAGTGCTTTTTGATGAGGAGTATCTCAAGAGAGAGACACCTCCTGGAATCTTTAAATAGTCATCTGAAGTTCAGTTCAGATGAACTGAAGTTATCTCCCAAAGTAATCAAACCCTATGTTCTTTATTACACAACCAGAAACGTTGACAACTATTCTGAGCATTGTTTTCATACATTCTGAGTGCACCAAGCTGCAATAGTTTAAAACAAAAAGGATTTTTTTTCCAAATCCTTATATAATGGTGTAATTTCTCAGACTTGTATTAGGATGCCCACTTGATATGTTCAATATGTAATATGACCTGCTTGAAAGATTCATCATGAAGTTCTGTCCTAATGCATTCTCTGTCTGCCTAAATATAAGCAGACATCTGTCAACAAGGAATTCTCTGATTTTCTTCTATTCTAGTAGAAAAATTGATTTTAAATAAGGCAACTCTGCTCTTTCTCTCTGCCTGATCTTGTTCTTTAACTCCCTCAGATGCACAGTGTCCATCCCAGCTGGTGCTTGAAGGCAAGATGAGATGTACAAGAATCACAATCTATTACTTAACATAGGCAGTACCAATCAATAGATCAGTACAGCTGATGCTCCCATGACAGATACAGCGCTTGTAGATGTTTAGTACGTGTAAGAAATGCATCTGCAAGAATCCTTTCCAAGCTCTTGCAAGCAGAACCTCTTTCCTCACCACAGACACATCACTGCCTGTCACCTAGTGGGTGGTAACTTGTGCAAAGAAAATGCTACAAGCTTGTAATTCTACAGGCACAAAGCTGATGAGAGAACCTGCTCTCCATTATCCACAGTAATTAAGAAAACTAAGTTCATCAGAAAAGCAGACAAAACGCAAGCTATATATTAATCAGGATGCAATAACATACTTGGTCCACTAATCTTTACAAAACTAGTAAAAAGCTTTCCACAGGAAACAGAGCAGAGAAATTTCTAAGATGCTTGTTACATTATATATAAGAGAAAAGGGATTTCAGCAATGCAGTGACAGAGTAATCAAGAAGGACATGACATAGGCAGCTCAAATTTGTTTATCCTACAATCCCTTATCCCCACAAAAAAGATCCACCATTGTCATAATCTAATATTTATCATGCTTGCTCTGTAGATAAACTCAGAAAATAACATGTATTTCAAATGTTTAAAATAGCATATATTTTAAATTTCTTTTACCACACAGCACAGAATGAAGAACTTAATTTTGTTTAATAAACAGCTGTTGCAATATGTCAAGCCCATAACCAAGGCTACTAATTTATCTTATTTCAAAAGAGAAAAACAAACCAATAATTCTTCCTTAAAATATTTTTAAGTCCTTTCCTCCAGTACCAGGTCCTACATCATTTAGTTCCCCAAATGTAACGCTGCTTGCTCCAGCCTTATCTGGGATAGAATTTTCCTATACCCATCATTTCTCTACTAGATCTGATGCTATCTTGGTCATGACCACCATGTAAAAAACACAGAACATCTCTGAATTTTTTCAGAGGCATTCCCACTCATTCTTCCTTTTTCTTTACTATTGCTTCCACCCAAACGATGGCAATTATAGTGGCAATAATATAATACAATACATGTGGCAACTTCTCACTGACCATTTACAGTGCAGCACAATTACACTCTGTTGATCCATTGTGACACTACACATTTCCTCTTGCAGCTGACAGACAGATGTTTTCTACCATCCATATCTGTTTGGATGGTAGCACTGTGCATTGAGTGTCCCTCTGGTTGGCCTGGTTCTCTTGTTGATGCTTTTCCCTTTTACAACTAGAAGTCTCAGGTTTGAATAAAACAGTGAAGTACTAGAAGCTAACAGTTTTTTATCTTAGAAATAACTTTCATTCTAAACCTCAAAAATGTTCACCTAGCACTTAGCAAGGAAATCTTAATGGCCTATTAGCAAAATAAGCAAGTAAATAGTTTCTTAGGTAAGGAGGAAAGGCACAACACTGAAAGGCAATTATTTATCATTCACAGATGCAGCCAGTCATTCATTACATCATGCAGCAAATCATTCCTTAATTTTACAGCATTTATCAACATGCCCATATATTTGCCATCTGTAAGAAAAGGGTTTAGATATCAAGAAATCTCTATCAACACTGATTGCCTTACTCTAACAAAATGGGAAACTTTGTCACTATAAGAACAATACTGTAGAAACTAACTTGAAGGCTCTTATAGTTGCTATTTTTCCACTAACAATAACTAATAATATTGTTTTACTCTTTCACAACCAACTAAGAAAATTCATGGCCACAACATTTGAGGCCAACAAAACATAGGAAGATACTGCAAGGCCTGGAAATATACAGCATTGCAATGGTTAATGCTAGTGAATCTATTTAAGACACTAAAATTCCCATCTATCAGACCTCTTTGCTAATGTCCCTGCCCTCAAAGCAAAAGGGAACATATGCCTGCATTCCAGCCACCCAGTTCATAGCGCTTCTTATTAACTCAAACCATAAATGACAATGAGCTCATACTAACACACCAATCTAAAACACCACAGCCAACATGCAGGTCCATGTTTGCTCTCGCCATCTAGACACAGACAAGCAGAGAGAAAGGCTAAACAGTGGCATAGAGGCATCAGGAAAGGAGACGATGATCTTGAAACCACTGCAGCAGTTTGCTCCCACACTCATAAATAGTGTTCTATGCGTGCGTTTGACTTGGAGAAGTTAACGTTTGTGAAAAGGGACACGCTACAGGAACAACACCCAAGCAACACACAGTAATGCTGTCAGTATTACAGAGCACCTAAAATCACCATGATTTCCACAATCCTAACTATCAAAGCTCAGTTCCCCTTGCTCTCTAATGGGTGAGCTGTTTGATGTAAAGCATCACAAATATCAGCTGAAGTCCTGGATGTACAAGGACATTTTATTCACATGAGTTAATGTTTCTGTCAACACCAGCTCTATGATGGATAACGAGAAGATCCACTTCAGCTGGGATGGGTTTTATCTCCCATAAAGAAAACAGGCTTGCATCTCATCTATGCAGGAAAATCTAGCAAGTATAATGACAGCCTAGGAGCATTTACCTTCACAAACAAGCACTTATTCTTCCAAAAAGTGGAAGAATAATACACATTTTAAGTTCAATAAGGCTTTTTAACATACAGAAGTCTGCTGAAATGCCAATAAAACCTAGACTCTATATGAATATGAGCTACTAGCAAAGCATGGTTCATTCAAAGTTGCTTTTGCATCCGATTATTTAAGTCGCTTCTACAGAGTGAAAGCATGTACGTGTTTCCCGTGATCTGCAGCACCAAAATGTATAATAAACCCTTCTGGGATTGAATTAGAGGATACAGTGGTTCACTAAATTAACGTTACTCCCCTCTTTGTATGATTGTTTCCCCAAAGCCATATCCCAGCACCCTGACTGTTCACTATGTAGCACTTACTGTTGCTGGACTTGAGGTCACGGTGAATTATGGGAACAATTGCTTCCTCGTGCAGGTAGTTCATTCCCCTGGCAATCTGCACTGCCCAGTTCACCAGTATGTCAGGAGGTATCCTTTTACCAGACAACACCCTATTGAGCGATCCTCCGCGGGCAAACTCCATGATCAGGCAAAGATTAGGTTCCTTCAAACACACGCCCCTGAGGGCAATGATGTTGGGATGCTTTAACATTGCAAAGAGCTTGGCCTCCTGGCGGACATTCTCAATGGTCTGGCTGATGTCCTCATCAGGGTCATAGCGAGCTGCCTTGACAGCAACCTCATCTCCTATCCACACAGCTCGATACACTTTTCCGAATCCCCCTATGCCAATGATTTCTTCCAGAACAAGCTCTGAGAAGTCGATCTCTAGGACTAGGGAAAGAGGAAAAAAAAGATGTAAGCATTTAGCAACTATGCAGCCTGTACATCAGCTGAAGGTCCATGCTGGCCAACCTCACCCCTGCCCTTGGAGGAAGGGCCAATTTTCACTCCAAAACAATAAAGGAAAGCAGTGGGCCTTTCTGACAACCTTTTAGTGTCACATAGTATGGTAAAACAGACCTTGCAGTGTCATAAAACCAGTATGAAGTACTCACTGTAAACGGTAAAACAATAAAATAGCCTCTCCTTACCACAGTTATACCCTTATAATACTGATGTCCCTGCCCCTACCCCTCTTAAGGATAAACTCGCAGTGACAGTACAAGAGTCTGAAAATGAAAAACACACTCACCAACTATTCTTCACTGTGTTCACAATACAGTGCTTAATGTAAAATAGCTAAAACTCAACACAAAATGCATCTTATCCATTTGTCCCTTATTTGAATGTCTCTTGTTGAACTGACACAACAGTCTTTTAGTCCTTCCCAAATCACACTTATTCTTCCACACCTCTCCAGGCTTTGCAGATTTGCTCCCCACAAGAGATCTGTTAACCTGTTCTGACATTACCAACAACAGTGTGACAAACAGATGGATCAAACCACATACGGAGCGTACAGAGCAAGCAATAAAAAAAAATTCTTGATTAATGCATATTACATTTTTGTTACAAAAACTTCCTATTCCCATACTTTTTTTTTTCCTATTCCCATATACCTATGCTTTACAGGCTGACACAAAAAATCTACAGATGAAGCTGTCTCAATTCTGCACACAAGTTGCACCTGGAGCAAAAGCAATGAGAAAAGGTATCCTGTACAACTGTACACTAAACAATTTATATAGGTGGCCAAAAGAACCCATCCAACACTGACTAACATAGAATGAAAATTCCACATACTGACCAATGAAAACATGTTGACACAGCTTAATTTACAGCAGTGGAAGGCTACCACTGATGCTACTCTGTTTGACATTTGCATGGTTACCAATTTCAGTCAATGAAATTTTAAAAAGTTTTAAAGGAAGAGTACCATAATGCAAGATTTGAACAAAAAGTCACCAAGTCTTTTAATACTTTCCTGCATTTTAAATGCCAAATCTCATATGGCTCCCCTGCTTTGTCTAGTGGAACGGAAATTAGTAAGGGAGCAGGTTAGATACCACTTAAATAAACTAGTCTCCTTATTCATATCAAATGCCTTTCCTAAGTATAAGCCTACAGTACAAGACTTTGTCACAAAACTCTACGGAGTTAATACAAACTCTTCTGCCAACAGCTGCAGGCTTTTATTTTGTCTGAGCTCTACTTCTCTTGAACATGATTTTTAGAAGTTGGCTTGCTTTTGTAAGTTAGTCAAACCTATGAGTTAGTTTAATAAGGATGCCTTTGCTGCTTTTCCTAGTGTTCCATGAACAAAAGACTAATGGGAAACAGGATAGAAAATGGACCAAGAAAGTCTGCCAGAAGGAGAAAAGGTTTCTTCCAGTCCAGAACACAAAGAGAATTTATTTTTCTGCTACTGTGAATACATATTTCGGGTAACACTCTGAGCTTCAAGGATTTGCACAACAAAGAAGATTTCAGTCCTACAGTAGCAACCTCGGTGTTCAACTGCTTGAGACAGAGATTACTAGAAAACATGAAAGGAATAGATTCTGACCAGAAACACTGAAATTTTAGAACAAGACTGTAATGACAATAAGTCCAGATGTGAGACTATCCTGTCACTGAGAATACACAAAGAGTCACTCTTGTATTTCTCACTAATAAAAGACCTAAAGGAATCAGATGTTGAGTCCTATCTCTTCAGTCAATAGAATTCCAACACAATCCTCAATTAACCTGCTCCTAGGGACAAGGTCAGTTAAAAGACTGAAAATGAACAAACACGTACCCCACACCACCAGGGTGATTGCCTGCCCTGCCACCTCCGGACAATGTTCAGGTGCGGTTCACAGCGGGTGTTCTGCTCGGGCATTTCACGGATTAAGAGGGCATCAACGAGGCGCCGAGCGAGCCGCCCGCTGGCCCGCAGGTGCTGAAGGGACAGCTCCGGCGGCAGCGGGGACGGGACGGGAACGGGACGGGGACGGGACGGGACAGCCCCGCGAGCAGCGCCCCGGCCTTCCTCCTCCACATTCCTTTCCCCCGATCCGCCCCGATGCTAGGGAGAAGAGCGACAGGAAGGCGGCAGGAAGGAGAAGAAGATGGGCAAAGGAAACCGAAGGGCTGGAAAGTAGAACACTTCGTGTGCCGGCACCCGTTCTCCATCAGAAAAAGCACATCCCTGCTGGAGGCATAAATTAATAGCGGTGGGATGTGAAACCGAGAGACTTAAGCTTCCACATGAAATCTAATGCATGACATTGAATGTTCTTTTATCAGGAAGTAAGACCTTTTTTAGTGTAGTTTGAAAATGCATACTTCTATATGGCAAACTGGCCAGCTCACCCTCGTGTGTAGCTTATTCAGAAAACAAACCCTCATTTTTAAAAAATGTTTTGGTTAGGGATTTAAAAAGGTATTTTCTGCTGAATTAGTTTATGAATTTTCATAGTTTGAAATTTTGAATTTTCATAGTTTACACAGCTACATTACGGCACAAAATACTTGTTTTTCTTCACATTTCTAAACTCACTAACTCCGGTGTCATTTGGCAGATGTGTTGTACAGGACTGTACAGAATTCAAGAACTGAAGTGCTCTCATTCCCCAGTGGGCTGGTAAGGAATTACAGAGCCTGTACACCATGAACCAGTGGCCATGTGCACAACTGCAAAGTAGGTGCTGTTTAATCAGCCCTTATTAGACCATATGATTAAACTGTTTAATTCAGGCTGAAGCGTCTAAGAACCCACAGCAGAGATGAGAGTCCCTGAAGCTGGACCACTCCTGACAGCAGTACAGGCTACTTTTATCATTCATGGTATCCTCACCAAGACAAGATTCAAGCACACTACATGGATGGCTAAAATTACCAGCCAAACTAGTACAGCTCTCAGTAGAAGCAGAATCTCTAGGACTTACACTTCCAAATTTTCATTAAATATATAGATAAACTTTAGGAAAGCATGTGCTGAGGTGCATGTCCAGAACAACACTTTGCATCACTCCTGTAAAAGTGGACTATGATGTATTAAACAGTAGACAGTGATTCCTATTCCAAACAGCTATCAAACTAACATCATCAGCTCTAAAAGTGGATAGCATTCCTTACAAAGGATTTCTAATACTGAACTTGAAAATCCAATTCAATGGCAACCAACTTTGACCCCTGTCCAAACTTTCATTGTTTTTTTTAAAAAACCCATACTCCTTAACCATTATACAAACCTCTGGAAGGCAATAAATTCTACTTCGTCATGAACATATGGTTGATGACTTGGCAGAAGAGAAGTAGTGTAGTTCTGTTGGGGCATGAGAAGAGTAAGGCAAAGACAAAGGGGCAAGGTACAACTCCACAACTGTCTGTGAGCTATCAAACCATAGAAGAGGCAGCAAGACAGGAGAATCCACAGCTACAAAGCCTGACCTTGAACACTCAAAACAGGATGGGAGCCGAGGGTTCAAAAAGTTTTATAGAAATGGTTCTCTTAAGTATCTCAAAAGCAACACCTAATAAGCATTCATTCACAGCTTTTTCTCTGTATGGGTAAAAAAACACTCTCACAGCATGAAAGGAACAGCACCTAGTCCTTTCACAAGCCCAAGGGCAATGCTACAAATTACTGAGTTTTACCTAAATGCTTTCAAGCAGAATACAAAGTAAGGAAAAAAGCTATTAGTTGTATTCCTTGGAGATACGGCCTAGATAGGACAACACATCTTTTCACTCCTTTACTTTCTAGAAAAGCCTACTAGTCTGAAGATTTTTCTCTGTCCCTCCAAAAAAAAAAGCATCCTTGCCTGAATTGTCAATGGTGATAGAGAAACAGGATCTAGAAAGTCATTCCACGTTGTTCCTCTTTCCCCAATTGTACATAGTGGCTAAAAAAATGTAGAGATGAAACAGCCCTATTCTCCGTCTCCAACAAAGGCTTCAAAACTGCACCAAAATTCAGGGAAACAAACCAATCCCTCAGCGCCTTCAGCATCACAACATAGTCAAGTGACCCTCAGGCAGGCCCAGATACCCAAACGTGGATACAACTCATTCACAGGTATTTTAGGACAGAATTTTTAAGAGGGCAGAGGAACCTAGTAACACAAGTCAACTTAGGAATTTTTCAGTCAGAAATAATAAGGTTTTGGTTTGTTAGTACGGTAATACTGAACAAATATTAGCAGTGAATCAACACTTCAGAAAACTCTCTCTCAGGAACATTTATTTAAGAATATTCTTAAAGCAAGAATGACCAGAGCCCTGGTGACTCCACCACTACTCAACCGCCAGGATTTTGTCGCTTGATGAAAATTTATCAGCCCCTGGAAACACAGGTCTTAACAATGGGAAACTGCTCCCGGCGTCGCTGAAACGCCAACAACACGCTGAGCGAGGCTCTGCCTCCCAGGGAGCGGCGCGCTAGCCTGGAAGACAGAAGGGCACTGGAGCAGCAGGATTACCTCCGCGGGTGGGAGAGGGAACACACCGGGGGGCCGGGGAGGCCCCGGGACGGGGGGGCCGCCAT
>VXAX01006124.1:517375-702219 GCA_013399835.1 Leptocoma aspasia | reverse complement strand
TCACCTGATTGAGGGCACGCGCCCCCTTGGCCACGCCCCCTCCCCGCCCGGCCCCCGGCCTCGGAGTCGCGCCCTCACCGGTGTGCCTCCGATTGGCCCCCGCACGGTCAACTCTCGCTCCCCATTGGGCCGCACGCTCCGAGCTCCGCCTTCCCCGCCGCATCTCATTGGCTGGGGAAAGGGGCATGACAGGGCCAAGGGCGGGGTGGGGCGGCCCGAGGGCGGAGCGGGCGGGCGCCACCTGGTGGCGGGTGGAGGCGGCGCACACCTGGGCCGGCCCCGCCGCCCCGGGGGGACCGGCACTGCCCGGCGGGGACCGGCTCTGTCCCGCGGGGACCGGCACTGCCCCGCGGGGGCCGGCACTGCCCGGCGGGGACCGGCTCTGTCCCGCGGGGACCGGCACTGCCCCGCGGGGGCCGGCACTGCCCGGCGGGGACCGGCTCTGTCCCGCGGGGACCGGCACTGCCCCGCGGGGGCCGGCACTGCCCGGCGGGGACCGGCTCTGTCCCGCGGGGACCGGCACTGCCCCGCGGGGGCCGGCACTGCCCGGCGGGGACCGGCTCTGTCCCGGGGAAACCGGCTCTGCCCCGGGGGGATCGGCACTGCCCGGCGGGGACCGGCACTGCCCCGGGGGGATCGGCACTGCCCCGCGGGGACCGGCACTGCCCCGCGCACTTCGAGCGCGGGCTGGGGCCCGAAACCGGACAAAGTCTCTGCTCTTAGGCCATGGTCTTCCACAACTGGGTAGAGCTTAAGCAGGGGTGTTAGATGGTTTCTGCACGAGGTTATCGTGGGTGTATCCCTGCTGAACGCATTTATTAAAAGTTAACAGAATTTACTTCTCAGTCTTGCAATCAGCATGTAGCTGCTCGGTCCTGAAAATCCAAATTCCTGCTCCCTGCTACCAGGATTTTCACAGCTTGTGGAGACACAAGATCTTGCCAATGGAATTTGTTTGCACTTGGTGATACTACTGGGAGATTTTCTTCGCATTTCACTCCATTCTTTTTTTTTTTTTTTAACCTCATTTGAATTTCAGTGGTAAAACTGGAAATGAAAATTTTTGTTCATGCTTCATCACAACAAAGCGCACTGATGCCAAATGAGAAGCCCAAGTACCCTGACCACACCTGATGTCTTCACACTTACGCATAAAATATAGGGCTTTGTTATTCTTTAGTGTTTAGTAAATGCAATTACACAATTCTTCTCTGCAAGACGGATTTTTTAAAAATTCTCCATCCCCGAGTGAGGCCTTTGGTTTGGTTTATGTACAGAGTAGCTGCTAGTAAGTCTTTAATTTTGTGCGTTGCGGTTTTGTCTATTTATCTATCCTTGCATTAGCATTATGCTGTAGCACCTTTACAGGGAGCACCAGGGTTTAGGCTTTTAATGGAATTATGAAGATCTTAAGCATAACATGCCCTGAGTTCATTATAATTGTTTGTAAAATATTTGAATTTACTCTGGAATACACCTCCACTCAACTGAACCTTAGTAACAAGTATTGCAGAGAACCCTACTGGGAACTACAATTATTCTATTTTCTCTCTTTTTTCCCCAAACATCAGAGCCTTTATTTCTCACGGAAACGAAACAAACATGGTCTGGAAAGAGCTGGTATATTAGTATCCTTATTTTACAAATAGAAACCAAAACATGTCTAGTTGATGTCAGAACTGACATTTCACTGTGACACATGCAAGATTTAGGCATGCTCCAGCACAAGTTTTCAATTGAACTTGTCTAAGAACTGAGCTTTATGTTTTCTCCTCTGTCTCCATTACCTCTTGTCAGCGAGGGCAGAACTGAGGATGCATCCTCTCCACTACTCCTTTGTCACTTAAGGGTGTGTTTTCACAATTAGTGTAAGCTTATCCAATACTACTCTGTTACTGAAAGGGACTTTCCTGCCCCTTGTCACATGCTTGACCTGCTTTCCTGATTGCAACAGTAGTGACTGCGTGGCTGTGGAGTCATTTCAGCTCATTTATCTAGCTGAAAGCTAAGCCTCTGAGTAAAAGCAGCTAGTTTTCAATCAGCTTTTTAGGTTGATCTGACTTGCATTAGGACTGTGCACACAGATGTTAAAGCCAGCACAAGGAAGCAGGGCAGGTGAAAGGGACAGCCACCTAGCTTTTTCAGGAACATCCCATCTTTAAGTTACCTTGTCTTGATCATGAAGACAAGGGGTAACAAATAGCTGTATTCATGGTTTTTGGAATTCAAATATTAGATAACTGAGATGGAATGTGAAAGACTTCTGTTAAGTTCCTAGTTAAAGTAATTGCAGTTGCATGTAATAATTTTCTGTCTAATTTTATGTAGAAAAAAAAAATTTCCTCAATTCACACAGTGAGAAATTACAATGCTTTATATTAATATGGTGCTTTAAATGTCATATAAAAAATGTGAGTGAGACATAAGAAAATAGAGGCCTCCTGTGAGTGAGACATAAGAAAATAGAGGCCTCCTGTCTTTCAGCTGTTTGCCACTTATTTTGATCACTGCTATAGAGCACTGATAGGTTTAAAGTAGAGAGTTATATTACTGATGGTGAAAACTATGACAAGAAAAAAATTGCTGCTGTAGACGCTCGGGTTGCCTGCTGCAGTGACCTGCCAAGACAGAACCCTGCCATCTTGTGGAATGCCTTGATATCAAAGTACACAGATTTGCTTCTCAAAAGACACCTTTCTTTTTTTCTTCTTTCTTTTTTTTTTCACTTGTTTGGGTTTTTTTCTTTATTTTTTATTTCCTGTGATTATATGTTTGTTTCTACAGAAGTGGTGTGACTGGCTCAGGAAGCCATTTGTGCCTGGAGCTGGAAAAGTGTCCAGGGAAATACTCTGAATAGCCATCATAGGATTTTCCCACTCCCTAGATGTCTCCTGGCATCTTTTACCAGCCATGCAAGAGACTGGTTTCTGAATGAAAAGATCTGGCCAGATTGGGTAGGCTGTTCCTAGCATCAAGGTAAATAGAACTGTCAGTAAATGTTAAATTCATATTCCAGTGACTGGCAAAAGGTAGATGAAAACAACATTAAAGACTGCCTGCATGCAGTCTTTGAAAGATGACATTTTAGCATTGGCAAGATACAGAAAGGTTTTTGAAATGGTGCATGCCTTTCTGATTAACATATAGCCCAAATGCTACAGCGAAAGCTTTTTCTTATGCATTTTCTAATAAGATTGTATCTGTTCCCATTATTATTCAGCAGATCTGAATAATGGGAATTAGATTCTAGATATAATAGATCCAGTTCCTAAAGTCTGTATTTGAATACACACTCTGTGCTTCTTAAAGTTTGGACATGGATTTTGTTATAATGTGTTTCAAAAGAAGAGTCTAACCTGCAAAATGCAGATGATACTCTGAATTTAGTTCAAACTTTCTTCAAACTGAGAACTTTGAAGTTCTCAGTTTGAAGAAACTATGAACTAAATTCAGAGTAATTTTGAAAAGTTTGGTTAAAAAGCTTTTAATTCAGGCTCATTTTTGCATCTACATTTTAAAAGTACTGACAAATTATTAGATGGTAAACAAAAAGGCCAGTCTATTCCCATTCTTTCTTTTAAGAAGCAATGGAAAGTATTCTGCTTATTCAGTATAATTTTTAATACAGATTTAGGATTATGATCTCAGCTTTTCTCCCGTGGACTACCACTGGACTTAGCAGCTCTATAACTTATTAAAGCTTGGCAGTCCATAGTTATAAATCTAACTGGATATCAAAATGTTGGCAGTCTAGGCTCCTAGTATCTCTGTTCTGTAAAGGTAAAAAAACCAGAATGGTATTAAAAAGCAAAAGGAAGAGGAATGTCCAGAAAAAAAGGAAAGACTGGGCACAGTCCAACTACACTGCAGTACTAGAAACATACTGTAATTCCGACTATAGCTACAATGACAGCACGTCTCTACCAGCACAGGAAGAAAGTATAAAAGATTAAGGAGATGCCCCTTGGCACATCTTATTGCAGTTCACTCCTTTTACATCCTGTGGTAATTTATATTGCATATTAAATTAACCCAGCACTCTCATTTGGCTTTTGTGCATTTCAGAGGATATACCACAGATCTGTTCCATGCCTATATCCCTAGATATAGCCATATATACCACTCTGGAGATGAATCTCACTCCAGTAGCTATTGTCGTGGTCCACACACAGAAGAAAGGACTCTTGACAATAATTTCAGAAGGCTAAAATGATTTATTAAAATGACTCCATAATTCTAATATATTTCTATATCTGCTCAGCAGAGAGCATTCCATGCTCCTGCTGCTGCTTCGTCCAGGAAAAAATGTGTTCGAATAGTTTACAATATCAGAAAGATAAAGTAATTTCAGTTCAGTCTCCTCATAGGTAGGAGGAGGCCAACCAATTCCATGTCCTTGAAGAACAGACACAGATATTTTGTTTACAGAAAGCTTATACAGAGTAAAAGACAGCAAAAGGATGTTCTCCCATGGGAAAATGATCAGAAGGCTTACACACAGAGAAACTTATAATATGTTCATAGCAACAAGTAGCCAGATTTGTTTGATCAATTGCTGATAATTTCTAATCAAACAATGTAAGCTTTACTGACAAATGGATTCTTCTATCACTAAAAATTGCCTCTCTACATGGCTGTAAAGCTGGACTGGGTTTTTTTCCCCACTTTAGAACAGTAGTGCTTTTCCAACATCACTTTAGTGTAGATTTGTTCTTGGCTTGATTAGGGAGAGAGGGGTAAGCCACTGGCAACAGAAGCTTTATGAACTGTGCTGTGCTAGCTAGGAGGCAGGCTGCAAATCTGGGTCTTTAGCATCTGAGTCAGTAAAGAGAGAGCTCTACTCTGCTTCATAAAATATATATGCTAATCTCCCAGATGGCTATATGTTCTTTCTCCATAAAACAGATGACCTGGAAAAAGAAAAGATAAAAACACTGGAGAGTGGGAGTTCTGGGCCAAAATCTGGAAGTTTGCAGTAGATTATACAGACAGACTTGGATTTTAAATTTAGTTTGGATCTGGTTTCATAACAAAATATAGCAATGGCTATTATTGTAGGTCACAGCATAATTTCACATGCAACATGACTCATTCATACATCTGCATCCCTCTAAGAAAAATATAACAAAGGAACACTTTCAAGTGAGATTTCTGTCTGCACTAAAAGATATACACCTAACAGAAATAATGGTTAACTTTGGCTTAGTAATGATTAACATTTGCACACTGTGTATTACCTCAATCCAAGCCACACATGCAGCTCTTGTTTGATTAGTCACAGATTGAGTTGCTGCTCCTGCAAGGGAATATCAGAACCATGCTGCCACACTGGCAACACTGTGCCACAGTTTCGCAAATGTGTGGAACAAATATTTAACTTATTTGCAGAACTGTGATTAGTGCAATGCAAATGCTCTCACTAGAGTTCAGCAAAGACGCTACAGAAAACTTTCCAGGTTTCTGAAATCATTTTAGGTGCTGGTAGCCTTGATCTTTGTTTTCATGTTTCCTGTGAAAAATAAAGCAGCAGCAGACTACCCTGAAGTGTCATGGCCAGCATATGGTGCAGCACTCACTCAGAGCACTCTGTACTGCCTCTGGCACCTCGTCTCTCATTCAAGGCCTTCTGCCCATGGAATGACCAAGTGTCCCTTGTTTGTGAGGGCAAATGAGATTTTGTTTGGAAATAACAAAACCAAGAAGGAAAACAAGGTCTTTTGTTTAGTTTTTAAGTTTGTCAAACAAAGCCTTTGGGACAGTTTTCAGCTCACCAAAGCCACCCTTGAATAGCTTCAGAAAGACAACACAAAAAATGAAGAATCCTGCGTCTGAGTTCGAACCATACAGATGCAAACTTCATTTCTAAACATACAGAAGCACAACATCAATTAGATAACAGCATTCATATGCAAATCATAGCCTCATACACAAATCATCACTCTGCTAAATCTGCCATGATAAAGTTATGGACATAGAACAGATAACCTTCTCATTTGGAGCAGCATAATCCTTTTGTCGATTGAGGCTGATGTCTTTTTTCCCCTAATTTGTATTTACTGAGTTAACTTCAGAATAATAAACCTCCATCTAAAATAAGACCAACTAGGGCAGTGCAATAGTAATTACCATAGAATTATATAATGGCTTGGGTTGATAGAGACTTTAAAGATACTCTCATTCCAACCCCCTGCCTTGTTCCAGCCCCCCTGTCCCCTGTTCCAAGGGTAGGGACATCTTTCACTAGACCAGATGACTCAAGGCCCCATCCAACCTGGCGCTGAACACTTCCAGGGATGGAGCAGCCACAGTTTTCCTGAGCAACCTGTTCCAGTGTCTTACCACTCTCACTTTCCTAGTAAATTCCCAGTAAATAATTTCTTCCTAAAATCTAATATAGACATACCATTTGTCAGTTTAAAAGCTTTATCCCTTGTCCTATCACTACTTGCCCTTGTCAATTGACCCTCTGCAGCTCTCCTGGAGCCCCCTTTATGTACTAGAAGACTGCAATGAGGTCCACCCCCAGCCTTCTCTTCTCTTGTCTCTCAGTCTTCATTGTAATTGTTTTTTGACACATTGTCTTGAGATAACAGGTGACATTTTCCTGCTGTTTCTTTCTATTTACAATCCCAGTTTAAATCCTTAGCATCATTAGTTAGAGGAGCCTCTTTTAGAAAATGGATGACTACTGGAAAATTTTCTGTCTTGATTTCCCCTTACAGTGTCTACTCTATGCCTGGTGACTAAGCTCCAATATGATACTGTATTCATTCTATATTTCATAAGGCAACTAGAAGGAGTTTTCCTCATACTTACATGAAAATAGACCTAAGTCTGTTTTGATCTTTTAGTTAAGTGTGGGCAGAGAGACACATCATGTTTTTATTATGATGCTATCTCTCAGTACTGGCAGCACCAGATCCACAGACAGCCAGAGACATGCATTGAGTAGGGATTTCATGTTACAGGGTTGAAGCCATGTCAAGAACTCTGCCTTTACAATCCAGAATTAATTCGTGTTATCTCTTTACATTATTTTCTATCTCAAATTGGTGGTCTTAATTAGTAGGCTTGGTCCTGCACACCATCAAGGCACTGTACAGCTGAAGATTTTGTAGGACAAGGGAAATGTGATTCATGGAGTGAGCCTAGACAGCTCAGTCCTGGACTATTGGTCAGTGTCATTGAGTCTAATTGGTACCTGAGCAGTTTTCAAAAGATAACATTAAACATAACTAACTTATGAAGGATACATGCCTTCTTCTTTCTCGTGATGTCGTATTTCCCCTTCAAATTAGGCTGCTAAAAGGGCCGGTAAGAATAACATGGGTTAGTGTATGAATGACAGATTTTTTGCACGTATATATTGCTTGACCATAACTCTTCCTGCCCCGCTGCTGGTGGGACCTGAAATTTTGCCCGGTCCGGTGGCGGTGAAGCCCCTGGAGCCCTGCGGGGGGCGCCGGGAGCCCGCGGTCCCGCCCGCCGCCGCCCCGCAGCGGCTCCGGCCACTCCGCGCCTTAAAGCGGAGAGATTCTCGTCCGGGCTATTTTCGGCCCTGCTGGAGCCTTGCGCTGTTTCCTCAGGGCTCATTGTTTTTGTTCACTTAGATGAACCAATTGTAGTCTACATAGGACGTATTTGTTTTCCAGTTCCTCAAACCATTATTACCTTTTTCCTGTTCCTCTCGAGAAAATGGACTTTTGACACCCTGCCAGGTTGTATTACTGAATTCTCTTGCCTGTTTCAGGGTGAAATCATGATAAAGGCAGGCGCTTTTACTGAAAGGAAAAAAAAAATCACAGAAAAAAATGTGGAAGAAAACCTTGCTGTGGGGAAAAAGCAAGTTGCGTAATAGTGAAGAAATGCGGTAGTGTGAGTCATCCCGCCCATAAGCACTTCATCTGGTGAAGTTAGCAGCATCCAGGAGGGAATTTGCCAGGCCCTGCTTACATCCCACAACCAGTAAGCCTTGCCAGAGGTATAGCACTGAAAATAGAACTCTATCAAGTAATCCCCTAGCATATACGAGAAACCATATCACAGTTGTCTTCAGTAGAAACATCAACTCTCCTTACCTTCATTTTATTACAGATAACACCACCAGGCTCATCTAGGTCCACAAGATAGTCTGGAAGACTTAGGTCCACAGGACTTAGGTCCTCTAAACACCCATTTTGTCCTTGGAAGACCTCTTTTTATGGTCCGTGCTTCATACTATGCTTATTATACTTTTCTCCAGCTTCACCCTCAAACAAGGTCTTTCATGCTCAGAAATGGGTTGATTTCAGTTCTTTCCCCTTTTAACCTTCAGTTTACCCCTTTTAACCTTCTGTTTAGGGCTGCCATTACAAGTCCTAAGGGTGATGTAAGAGTGAGAGGAAAGAAAGAAACACATGCATTTTGGATGTAATCTTGTTTCTTTTTCTTTAAAACTCTGCAGGAGTAAGGCAGCTTAACTAACTTTCACTTGAGCTTTGAATAGTCTTAATTCAATTGTAACCGTACATGCACATCTAGGACTTCTGTCTTTTTCCTCAGCTCTGCTACTGGTGGATTCAGAGAATGTGACACGTGTTCAGGTTTGTACACTCAAAGACTGACTAACTCTTAGCTCACTTCTATCCATTATATTGTATAGAGAGTGTTAGAAAGAAAGATGGGTCACAAACACAATAGCCATTGCTATCTCATTGGTGGGGAAAAGATGAGGTGTCACTATAAAGGACAGGATTTCAGTAATGAAATCTCTCCTTTTCCTGAAGGCTACACAAGGCCACACATGCAGACTGTGCAGCCACTTCCTACTGAATTTCTTTGAAGGTCACTCTAGCTAATTGAATTTGATGGATTTTCTGGAGACCTCAGCCCCCTCCTCCTAAACATTTCTAGCCTGGAGCTGATATTCATCCATCACTCAATTAAACTCAGTCCCTCATAATTTCTCCGTTGTATTTATGAGCAAATCTGACAATTTAATCACTTGTCTCAAAGTTTGTGATATGATGAGGTACACAGAACCAGGAGATGAAATTAGCTAGTGAAAACAGAATCTGACAGAAGCTCCTACCAGGCCTGCCAGTCACACAGAAGTATTTTTGAGAAAGTATGTGTCATTTAGATCAGTTTTAAAAAGTAAGGCAGAAGGGAGGCTGAAAAGCTGAATAATTATAAGTTCTGAACTTGTAAGATTCAGATCCTAGACACTTTCTGCATTAAAAGAAAAGCAGAGATATGCACAGTTTTCCTGATGTCAGTAGAAGTAATAGTTGTGAATAAAGCTGCTTTTCAATCTAGAGCTTTCAAAATTACTCCTGAGTCTTTGACTTTAAAAAATTCTAAAACGTTTTGCTTGTTTTCCATCATATGTAATTTAAAGATTTACAAGAAAGCATTTAGTTGCATTGCTACAAGCTAACTGTGAAAAAATTAAAAATGCAGTCCAAGAGTCAAATTACTTTAGCTACCTGTACTTAATTCTGTTGTTACCACAGTGAAACTGTTTTTCCTATGATTTATGTAACACTCAATAGTGAATTAAAACTTGGGAACACTTGCTCTACTGCAAAATATCTTTTTGTGGCTAAAATATTTTTTGTAACAAAACTTACTCTTTTCATGTCACAGCACATGCTGAAACAATGGCAAAAAGATAAATTACTGCAAAACAAATTTTAACTGCTGTAAATTTTGTAATGGGTTGTAATAAGGATGCTGTAACAAGATCCCTAATTTCTATAACGTTTAGAATACTGTACATAACAGCTATAGGCATATGGCTTACAGATTTCTGACACAACCTTCATTGGCATTTCTGGGTTCTGTAAGCAGCACAAAACAGAGTATAAGTCTCTCCAAAAGGGTTGCTTACTCCACCCTTCCTTTGTTTCAAAGTGGTTTCTGATTTTTTTGCCTTTAGGGTTATTTTTAATGTTAGATCATTTCCATTGTTTATCTCCACAAAACTGTTTACAGACCATTTTGCAGTCACCACTGTTCTGGAAAGGCCTATGAAAAACTGAAGGTTATATGTTTCCCTGGCAGATGTGGTCAGAAATATACAACCATCATTACCATACTACACCTACAACTAATTCCTTTGCTTTCTAATAGTTTTCTACCTGATCATTTTTCATTGCTTAATCCATCAAACATTTCCCAAAGGATTGAATATATCTTTCCATGCTGCAGACCAATAAAGAATGCACCAAGACTAGTGCTATTAATATGGACATTGTTCTGGAGTGAAGAACACAGCAGCTGCACAAGGCACCCATGCAAGTGGTGTGGGGAAATACAGGCATCTCTGGATGCCTGAGAATTCCTTAGGATCTGCCATAAGGGATTTACAGGCTGTTCCATGATGGGTAAATTCCCACATTTCTGAGCAAAAGATCAGGAAGAAACTCTTCAAAGGCTTGCACCTTCTCAGAGAGTATCCTGTGGGTTTTTCCACAGAACAGGTGGACAAATGAGCAATGTTTGTAGGAAAACCCTTTAGACTGTCTGAGAGCTGGAATTCAGCCACCTGCAATTCCCTGACCTGTGAACTTCACCACTTCCCTGCTGGTCATTATCTGCTCCTGATATGAGCTAGGGAACACTTTCATGGGATTAATAGGTATAGGGGAAAGAACAGCCTTAGTTTCGTCCCACTGCCTTGTCTCTGAACCAAGAAAAAACTCTGACTCTGCAGAAGCTGTGACAGTTTGTGCAGATGTTATGATCATGTAAAACCTAACTCTGTTTAATGGATCAGGAGATCTACGTGCCACATTTGCCTATGATTTACATCATGACCCAGAGAAGATCACTCTATTTGTAACAGTTTTAACATCCGTTCAAAGCAATTAAGGATACCTTCTTTGCAGGTTTCTTTCATCCAGATTAAAAAAATATATCCAACATGCATTAGTATCAGTGCCACTTAACAGATGACTTTGAGTTGCAAAGAGTTAATCTATTTCTAAATCCACTTGGCTGCACATGGTTCTCTAACCAATCTGGTGCTATCGTGACACTGCTCATGATGAGTATCATCAGGCTTTACTTGTGTGGCAAAGAATTCTGATGTCAGACCTCACGGACACAATCATAAATATAAAAAGTGAAACCCAGTCTGATGTGAGAAGAGGCTGAAGACTATCAGGTCATGCAGCTGGAAGAAGATTTGCATGAAAAATTATGCTGTCTCAGAACCTGTGGAGTATCTATACATGTGCATGAACACATGGGTCCATATATACACGTATGTGTGCTCTTTGTTCACAGGGATTGCCTTATGGGGTTACAGCAGAGAGCTGGCTGAAGGCAGAGGCTGCAAGGAGAGACAAGTCAAACATCTGCAGCTGTTTCTCTATAGCTGTGGGTTTCTTTTACACTAAGAGCTTCCTCCCACATCAGTTTAACATGGAAGGCTGTTTTTGGAGGTTGGCCAAAGCCAGTTGCCCATTGAATGGCTATAAAAATTATATTCAGCCAGCACAAGAAGGAGAAGACTTTTGTTGCTGCTGTTTCCTTGATGAATACTTGTGCCATCTCCCACTGGCTGCTAAAGACCTTTTCTTTAGAGGCCATATGTCCTCTCTAAGAAAGCTCTCATCACACCTCCTTCAGGCTTCCATCATTCTGCTGTACTTATGCTCGATTTCATTTAGTTCACGAAGCAATGCAAGTGTAGGATGATGGCTTTCTTCAGCTTGTGCTCAGAGAAAACATGGCCCAGGGAAGAAGAAACAACTGTCTAGGACAGCAAATGTTACTCACTGGGTAGCTCATATGGATTTGCTTTCTAAATAGCTCTTTAAAGGGTTGCTGGAACACAAGTTGTTTTAGTTCTGCCATAAAGTGGCAGTGTTTCAGGGCACCCCCCCGATTAATAATTTTCACATTCTGAAATCTGTCAACTATACCTCCAGGCACTGCCAATTCAAGCAAATACAAAAAAGACTATTCACAACACCTCAGGGTATGATTTCATCTGTTCTTCTACACTGAGCAGGTCTGACCTGCTTAGAATATATCTGGGAGACCTCCAGAGAACAGAAAGAAGAGTACAGGAATGGGCAGACCTTGTGAGGCAGCTGAGATTTCTTACCAATATAAATCATGCAACATCTCTGGGAATTTGAACCTTGGTTCTTTAAAAAATAGCACTGCTTATTCCGTGATCAACCTTTATTGGCACTGAAGCACTGTATGACTAGAGATGCTACTTTCCGAAAGGGTTTTAAAACTGAGATTCTGCAGTTCTTTTCTCAAATTCAGGTTGTTAACTATGGCCATGTTCCATCTCAAGGCAATGAATTACATACTGTTTCCAGTAGTCTTGAATGTCAAAATTATTCTTCACACCTCCTACTAAAGCACACAGTCACAGCCATGTTCCACTTCAGACAAGGCTGTATTCAGTGAGGAGTCTTACATACACAGTTAGCAAAGGAGTTGAAATCAGACAGAAATATGAAGTTACTTTTCTAGTTATTCAGAATGAGCTTAAAATCCAAGAAAGTTCTAGGGAAACTGCTAAGACTTGCAGGACCTCTCAACTACTTTTCCCAAGCAAATCCTTTTAAGAAATGCAATTACACGAAATTGTGACTTATATTCACTTCCACACTCTCACCTTGCAGTGCCACTAGTTATTCCACAGATTTCCACAGCTCCCTGTTGATAAGCCAGTGTCTTAACACTATTGTCCAATTTCTGCCTCATTTCCTCCTCAGAGTTCATAATTTTTGCCTCTTTTCAGTACCCTGAAATTGATAGGCATTTCATATATGTTGTAATTCTGCCTCTGGCAATGTACTTTAAACCAGAACTGTTTCCTAGGTAAGGACTGACCAATATAAAAGACTGAACTTTCTTAGAAAAATGTCTAAGAAGAGCCATAAGAGAAAGAAAATCCTTCAAAACTGAGAAGATGCTCTTGGGGGCTCATTATCATACTATGGGAGCTTTGTACTCCAGACAGAGAGTTTTAACTGCAAAGATCTTAAATTCCAATTTATCCCAGTGACATCATGAATCATTGTTTGGTAGAAATCTCTTACAGTGAGGCACCAGTGTGCTGTACTTTAAAGAATGTGGTATAAATGCTGCTAAAATACTGTCAGCTGAGTGTTTGGATAGTCTAATTTTAGCCTTGTTTATTGTGTTTCATCTCCATGGCATTTTTAGGCAATTCATGTACCAGCAGTGCTAGCAAATTCTTCTTCTTCAGAGAGACCTCACGGTCACTGGGACATTGATGACACTTCTGGTTGTGATTTCTGTATGGACACGTTCACACAATGAGGTCCTTTAATGTAAAAGTGCATGATGCCCTTACAATTTTCTTGTAAGAAGCACTGATAGAGCTATTTTATAGGAGGAAAGTCCACGTTAAAACTCCACTCTTTTTCCAGCAATGGGACTATTAAGCCATTCTGATTGATTTTGCAACCATGCTGAAGCAGCTACAAGAAGCTAGGATAGGGAGACTGTGACGTACATAGCTGTTAAAAGTGTGGAGCGGAAAGATGCATAAATACAAATTCTAACATGAAATAAAAGAAATTGAATTGAAGATACTATTGTTTGAGTGGCAACTTACAAAAATTTGCTATCAACACATTGGTAAGAATTTGTTTTTATTAGCTGTCATGGGACTTTGTCTGTGTGGATCTATTTTAAACAGTTTTCCCCTTTCAGCACTCCCTGATAATAAGAAACTTATGTAAGCACTCTTATTCAGAAAGACTCTCTCTTTGGTCTTCTTATTTTGTCTTGAGAAAACCACAGGGCTCAGAGAGTTTATGAATAGAGCTCACATACGCAAAAGGTGCAGCAGGCAGCTGAGATAAACTGCAAGGGCAGGATTAGTGGGACTGTAGACTCCACAATTCAGCTGTTTGCAGATGAGTAATTAGCATCCTCCACCCAGTGAATTATCCCTCCTCAGTAGCACTGTGAGGTAATATGAAGAGCTGCATTAGTCATAGTGATAGTTGGAAAAAAAAAACAAACAAAACAAAACCAAACCAAACCTAAACCTTTTTCCCCTTTCTTCCATTGTGAGGGTAAGAACGATGTTCTCCCACACTGAGAGGGAATAGTTTGGCCTTTCCTACAAGGTGCTGGGAAGGGTGTATGCTGAAAGCACAGGTGGATCTGGGAGTGTGATTGGTGGTGTGAATCTCTGCAATAAAGGTGGGTGTGGAGAGTAGCCTGCTCTGTATTTGGGGCTGCTGTAGGTGATGTCTGTGGTATGTCTGCCAGCACAGTATGGAGAGGATGTGTCCTGCTATGGAATCTTCCTGCTGGTAAATCCCTTTCTGGTCTGTACTAAAACACTAAGGAGTAGGCATATTTTTGTGTTGCTTCTAAAGGCTGTGCTCTAGTTGGGAATCAGGGTAATATATCGGGCTAGATTTTGTGAAGTAATTTCACAGCAGTCCCTTAATGAGCAAGACTGAATATGGTATGACTTCTAGAAATGAAGTGAGGTCTGTGAGCATGCTTAGAAGTTTGTGTAAAACCTGTGCAAATAGCAGATAGGCTGTCAGCTGATGTTGTGGCAACATGTTGAGTCCTGTAGTTGCTAAAAACCAGTCTACTGTAATTAAAAGTTAACCTAGAACAGCTTCCTGACAGGCTTTATAAGAAAATTAGCTATCTTACAGTGAAGCTAGGCTAGCAAGTATTGTAGAATGACTTTCTGCTTTCTGTCACCTTTGGAAATAAGGTTGCTTAACTCTCATACAAAATGAGAGAACAAAACACATCACTGCTCTTTATGACAATGTTTCAAATTCAGTTAAACAGTTTCTAACTTGGTTGCAATTATAGGGGATGTTAGGGGGGAAAAAAGTGAAGACATAAAATTGCACAAAGGGTTAATTCCTTGGCAGCAAGTATACATTTTACTATTGTTTCTTCAGAAAAGCAAAAAAGTAGGTGTACTCTTCTCCTAGGCTGATCAATTATATACAAAATTGACTTGTCTTTTTCTTGTGGTTTTTTTGGTTCTTGTTTTTGGTTTTTTTTTTTTTGAGCCAAAGCTGTTGCTTTGGATACTGTATGCAATTCACATAGTCTGTGTCAGCAGGACGCAAAAATTTGGGTTGAAATGCTGATGCCTAACTACAGATCCCAAGTCAAGGGATCAATAGAAAGACATGTATAAAAGTTGGTAGTGAGCCACCAAGGCCTAGTTTGTCAGTCTTCATCTGAGAATAAATACTTTATCCAGCACACAGAGAAGTGCTAGCCCTCAGATCTGTAAAGTGAGCAAATCAGTGCTTTTCTTGTTTTCTGCTATTTTATTAACTGCTCACAGTTTGGTATCATAGAGTGATGATTTACTGTAACAAAAATTTCCAAGTCATAAGCTTTTTTTCTGGACATCAATAAGTTTTGTCCAATTTAGGCAAAATATTATTTCTAATTTTCTGTTTCACCTCTTGTCCTAATTATAAGGTACATTCTCAAAATGTAGTAATTCTCTTCATAATTAATTAAAAAATTATAATTTTGGGTATCCCATAAAAGATGTCTGGAGGGAAAGTATAGGGCCTCATTCCCCTGAATGAGAAGATGAGAGACTAATGTACTTCTAATGGTGCAAAGCATGCTGCAATATTTTTCTTAGAAATAGCAATGTGTTGAAGCTGTTGTATTTTTGTGAGAAGTTTCAGTGTTTTATTACTGTTTTGATTAACTTCCTCTCCTTGCAATAGCATGCATTGGTTGGTCACCAATCACTTGATTTAATGCCCACTCCCTTAAATATTTTATCTAATAAATTGTCATGCTCTGTTTTTTCTAGAGCAAACTGTTTTTCCTGTACCCATCCCAAAGAAAAGCTGTAAGGGTAAAGTAGAGTGCAGATGATAAACTCCTTATTGGCTGGCATGTACAGATTGAATCTACTGCTGTTACTTTCTATCTAGGTGTCAATTTTGTTTCCCTGTGAGAGCTAATAATTTCCTTTTTTTCTTGCTTTGTTAATGATGCCTACAACCAGACTTGTTATCAATTTAATCTTTGGGCATGGATGGATTCAAAAATATTATTTCCCCCTCTTGTGTTCTAATGTTTTCAGTCTGTCTGTATTTAAATAGCTAAACAATGAAGTCTTAATTGTCCTCTCAAGCATGTGATAATCTCTTCCTTATTTTACTGGATGCAGACTAGATCCTCCCATGATGATGTGCATTTGAACAGGGCTATCTGTGTGGAACTAGGTTGTGCTGTTTTGGATCAGGGTTGAGTCTGTAATTTTAATAGTACTTGATGTAAACATATATGTCTATATATACATGTATTATGTTTTGTTTCCTCTGTTTATTTTGCTTTTAACTCCCCCCACTGCCCCATGCAATACCCCCCAGGCCTTTATAACATTATGGCTGGCCCAATGGTCCAACAACTTCTAGGAGTGGGGCTGGGGAAACAGCTAGAAGCTTCCACAGCATTCAGCCTCTTAGACAGGGGCACTGTTTAATATGAATCATTACTAGGATGCTGAGGCTAATCTGTCCAGATTTAATCAAAGGCTCCTAAATAGGAGCATAAAGGTTTCTAAAGCATTTACTGTAGCCTTCAAACATGTTATTTATGAATGTTATCCCTCTTGCCTCCCTTTGTGAAGGTGAACAGCTTTTATGTAACATTGATACAACAGCTGTTGAAAGAACTAACACTTCATAATCCTGATCGTCACAGTATCATAGTATATGTATGGATAAAGCAATCTAACAAGTACATCTTTTAACAGCTGCATTTATAATTTTCATTTTCAATGGTATTTTGGCAAATATTGCAGTTGAAACAGTGTTATTTTTTTTCTGAGCATACTATAACTGGTGAGGCTTGTCATGCTTGGCTTTAATGCAAAAGGATAAAGGGAATCCCCCCTCTTCATCCATGATAATCCTCGGTAGTTTTTTACTGTTTTTTCCCTTCCCCCATCTTTATTTCCTTTAATATCCCAATCCTGTTTGACAGAGTGAAAAAATGCTCTTTTGTAAAATACTGCTCCCAGTTTTGTATTTGAAAATGCACATTCCTAAAAAGGTTTAGTTTTTTATACTGGGAGAAAGCCATTATGTTTGAGGCTTTGTGCCCATCCCTTCTCCCTACTTTCTCACTGGGGAAACAAAAAATAGATTAAATACATTCGCTTTGAGTCAGTAACTTCTGTCTTCTGGTTTTCCAAGAATAGCCAAATGCTGCCATTGGCTCACTAACTGTCAGGGAGACAGTGGAGACTGAGGAATTAATGCAGTCTCTTGAAAATACCAGCCCAAATGCATGCTCATCATGAGTCATGGCTGAGTGCTTGGCTTTTTCATTCCTGCGGTTTTTCTGCAGAAGAGACCCAGAGTCACAGAATGGGTCAGGTTGGAAGAGACCCCCACAGTGGGTCATCTGGTCCAACCTCCCTGATCAATCAGGGGCCTCCTAGAGCAAATGGCAGAGGATTGCATCCAGACATATCTTGAGTATCACGTATCAGGGAAGCTCTGCAACCTCTCTGGACAATGTGTTCCAGTGTGTGGTGACCTGTACAGTAAAGAAGTTCCTCCTCATGTTCCACTGGAACTTCCTGTGCATAACTGCCTGTTGCCTCTTGACCTATTGCTTGGCACCTCAGGGAAGAGCCTGGCTCTTTTCTCTGACATTCTCCCTTCAGGTACTTATGCACAGTGAAGTCCCCTCTCAGTCATCTCTTCTCGAGGCTCAATAGGCCCAGTTCCCTCAGCCTTTCCTTGAGAGATGCTCCAGTCCCCTCATCATCTTTGGAGTCCATAGCTTTTGTAGGAAGAGGACTCTTCTTGTCCCTTCTTGACAGCACTGTCTAAACTGCTTCCCTAATCTGTCCCTTTCTAAATAACATGTGACTTTGGGGATGTGCATGTCTAAGGGGAAAGCTTGAAAAGCCAGCACTTGATGAGAACTGGTGACCTATAAAAATAGGTGAATGTGGAAGTCAAAAATCAAATCTGTGAGAGACTCGTGGTGCACCCATGGCCTGCTGTGTTTTTTTTTCCTCTGTAGACCCGAATGGTTCTGGCTTTTTAGGTGTTGGAACCCACCACAAATCCTGTGGTAGGGATAGACAAGCCAGGGTTTTGGTAACACTGTGTATTGAGAGTAAATGGGGGGGGGGTAACGGACTCAAAAAATGGTGAGGTTATTTTCTTGATATAGATTTGGAGCCTTAAAAGCGTATGCCGGACAAAAGTCTTCCTGCAAGGAGAGGATGCAGCACTTTGCTAGGAGTCAGGCCCTGGGAGAAGGAAAGAAGGGAGGTTTGATGGGGAAAGGACTTTAGACCAGGCTCCTTAGAGGTGATCCTGGAGATGGCATGCCTGAGTTAGGGGCAGTGTTGGTAGCCCAGCTGAAGTGCCTCTGCACCAATGCCTGCAGCATTTAGGTATAGGTTGGGCATCAGGAAGAATTTCTTCACAGAAAGGGCGATTAGACACTGGAATGGGGTGCCCAGGGCGGTGGTGGAGTCACCGTGCCTGGAGGCCTTCAAGGAAAGACTGGATGTGATAGTGCCACAGTGTGGTTGATACGGTGGTGTTTGGCCACAGCTCGGACTCGATGTTTTCGAACCTAATTGATTTCGTAATTCTTCGATGGGAACACCCCTTTCCGAGGGCGGTGTGTCTATGTCCCACAGCACCCTCACAAGCCCAGAGCCCCGTGGGCCGCTGGGGGGCGGCACCTACGCTCGGGGCCGAGCCGGGCCGCCNCAACGCGCTGCACCTCTACCTGTGGCTCTTCCTGCTCGGCTTCCCCTTCACCCTGTACATGGTGAGCGCGGAGCCGGCCTGTGCCGGGGGTCGGCCGGGCCTTGCGGGACCCGGATTGGGGGGGGGAGGCCCGGGAGGGGCCGCCGCGNCCGCCGCGCGCGCGCCCCCTGCCCGCGGCGCGGCCCCGGGAGCGGCCCCGAGCCCCCCCTGGGCTGGGAGCGGGCTCGGACCCCGCGATCGGGGCTGCGGCGTTTCGGGAGCATCGACCCGTTACTGGGAATCGGTGGGTGGGCGCTGTCGGGGCGCGGCGGGGCTATAGGCGCTGGCACTTTGCCTTCGGTTTTTTGTTTACTTTCCTTCAAAATTGGAAATGCCTCCCGCAGCTTCCGCTGCTGATCTCCTGGTAGGTCAGTAAAAAGCAGTTTCTACAGAAACGGTCAGATTTAGGCGGTGTTTCTGGCTGGCAGCAGTATCAGTTTCTGACTTTTGAGTCTGGTGGAGGGATGTGGTTCCATAACCTAGAAGTTTTATTTGGATGTAGCGTACTGTGCTGGCTGGCAATGTATCTGGATTGTGTGTTATCGACAAGAAGTTAGTCTGGCTTTTTTGTTTGTGTCCAGATTTCAGCGTACTTGGTTTGTGACAATTCCTGTCCTATATATCTTTGTAACTGACACTTCAATCAAAGCTGATAAAATACTAACCTTTAAACCTAGAAACTTTCTTGACATTTGGACTTGGGAACACATAGAGGAGAGGTGTGATCAGTTACAAGAAAAGGGGGCGGTTTCCTGTTGGCCAGTAGTTTTTTTCCCTGTGTAAGCTGTGTTTAACTTATGAAATGCCAGTAGTTTACTTTGCGTTTTTCAATAGAAAAGTGTGATCATAATAGTGTCTTCTGACCAGTTTTGTGCATATGAGGTAGAACATCATTTGCAGGATTGCCAGATGCTGTGACAACCTAAAGTAGGTGCTGCCTTGTGAAAATTTAGTTAGTGGATGAAATGTTGGAGATGAAATCACATCCAAGTGCAGTTGCAGAAATGGAGAGCTCTGAGGTCAGGCATTTGCTTTGTTTAAAAGCAGTTTGTAAGGTTTCAGTATAAGACACTTCATACTAAGAAATAGCTAGTGTGGAAAAGGAGGTTACAACTCCATGGTTTTTAGTTCATATGACAGTGTCTTGGAAAAGGCAGCTCTAACGCTTTTTGTTTGAAAGCTTCTGGGCTGCTGGCAGGGAAACTAAAGGCTGAGACAAATTGCTTTTAAAACTGAAGTTACCTGATAACAGCTAGATAAAACTTTAAACTAAGCAGATACTTTGTATGAGAGCTATGAATCTGTATCTATTGGAAGTTCTGTACAATCTGGAAAGAGGAGACACCTTTTGGTTTCAAATATAGCTTTACAGTTTTTAAAATAAAAGTACTGCTTTTCTGTTTTGACAGAACAGTCTATTTAATTAGCACTGTCTTGCTGAGAAGCCTGACCACACTTCTAGGAACAGCTATATCCTGTATGCACAGGAGACTTTTGAAAAGGGGCTGATCTATATTGCACATAGGTCTTTTGACAAATGGTAAATCTGGGCCAGCATTTGAGCCTCCTGCTGCTCTTAAAGCAGTGGGTAAGCTTCAGTTACCCGTACAAGGGGGTCAACGTCAGTGTTGCTTAAACACTTTTTCCTGTGTAAAGGGAAAAGACAGACAGCAGCAAGCTGCTCTGGGTTTTGTTGAGGTCAGAGAAATTCTCTTGCTTCATAGCTCTGGACAAGTTAAAGATGCAAGAAGTGCCAACTTCCCTGAGAATAAGTAGGGAGATTAGTCACAAGTTAAAGGAGATTGAATCATATTTGGCCGTATTCCTTCTTTCCACCCTCTACAGTTTAAATGTTGTCTAGACATAAACTAAACAGGCAGAACTATGTTGGTCATCTTAGCTCTTTAGCATCTTGTAAGCTCTTTTTCAGAATAAAAAGCAATAAGTGTTGCATTGCTGTAGGACATACATAAGTAAGCAGAACTTGCTTAAAAAGTCTTAGGTAATTGTAATCTGAATTCTGAGCATGGCTCACTGGTGTGTAGGAGGGAGTTTCTAAGCTAGCTTCAAGTGACTTGTTGCTGGCAGACAACCCTGCGTGTTTAAAAAATCAAGGTATGTAGAAAAACTTAGAAAAGCTGACAGGTTTTATATTACTTATAAAACTTCCCCATGTAAACAATTACAAGATCATAGCATTGCTTTTATGCGTTGGATCAGCAATAACTGTAGTTATTTCTAAGTTGTTTTGTAGCAACAAAAACAAAAGTGTCCCCTAAGAACTTTGCTTGTAGCTCTCAAGGCTGAATGCATTTAACAGTAGGCTAATCACTTTTTTCTCCCAAATTTTATTTAACCTCCAACAGGAGCAGAACACACTAGGATATGGGAATTTAGGTGCACTTACTGCTTTAAGATTTGCTTTAGTGCACCCAATGTTGCTACTCTTTTTTCTGTGCATTTGTTATTGTGATCTGGTATTTTCAGAATGGAATCTGGTAATGGTTGTGGTCAGCAAGTAATGCCATAAATCTGTGTGTTCCTTTGCATGTGTATGCCCGTGCTGTCAGGGTCGATGGATTTAATATGTGGTATGAACCTACTTTAAAAAATCAGCATTAGAATTCGATAACCAACCTTTCTTGCTTGGGCCGTCATCTGCCTTCTGAACTTAAGCATGTGCACGTGAGTGTTGTACCCTGTGTGAAGATGACAAATGTATGCTTAAATATACCTACTTTGCCAATCTGGATACTTTTTCTTGTGTATTTATACAGTTAAACTGTGCTTGTTGGAAGTGTGGCAAAAATAAACGTGCAGATAATGAAGGAACTGGGGTCTAGAGTAAGATATGCCTGTTTTAGGGAAGCTGCTTGAATCTGTGTTCTTGGATTTGTAGCTTGGCAGTACAAGTACAAAAATTCTCCTTTCTAGGCTAGTTAAGTCTATCCTGTTTGCACACTTGTAGTCAGTAACAGACTCAACTGTGCCTGTTGATGTGCTTTTCTCTTTTAAGAGCTGATCCCTGTTTTTACTCCAATGCAAAATTGAATTTGGGAGATGTGCTTTCTATATGGGGAAGCTGTCCAATCACTTTGTAAAATCTAGTGGTGGAGTTGAAAAAAAATACCCTGAATGCAGAGACCAATGTGATGCATCAGTGTTGCAGGGGGGAGGGGAAAAAGAGAAGGCTGCCAAAGCACTTCCCCTAGTCGGAATGCTGTTTCAGCCCCACCACGTGCGCATGAGGGGGTGAAGTCTTGGCTCTGGCACTTGTGGAATTTTGCCAGTGACTGAAGAGGAGCCAGGACTGTACCTTGCTTGGGGTGATGGGCTCACATGTACCTACAGAACTTGTCTGTCAAAGTTGAGCTCGTTTAGTCAACAGTTCACTTAATTTCCTGACTTGTGTACATAGTTATAGAAGTAGGTCATAAAAATGTAGCTTCACATGGAAGTTTTTTCCACTGATGTTTTTGAAATATATCCTGTTTCTTAAACTAAGATGTTAAATAATTGAAATTCAATCTGTTTGCCTGGTATGCCATATTGTTCTAAGACACTTCTAGTTTCTTGGCTACTCAAGTTGTGGTTGTATGCTTTGAGGTTTCGGTCAAAAACTAGGTAACTTTTAACTGGACTTTGTTCCAGATAATGGTGCTTCTTAAGGGCTCTGTCCAGAAACAAGAATTGAGGATAAAACTATATCTGTTGTTTCCTGATCTGTCCTCTTTTCTAGTAAAACTGTTTCTATGAAGAAGTGGGTTCAAAATACTTGTACTTTTAAGTGTTTTTACTAGATTACTTAGTTCTTAATGTTTAACTGATGACACTTTTGTGTAGGGATTTACAGTCTGGTTTGATTTTGAAAACTTAGCTGTTAAAACACTCATAGCAATGCATTTCTTTTTTTGAAAATAATCTGGAGTTTCTGCTACATCTCTGGGGTCTAGCTAAAGCTAGGTAATCAGGTTAGGTAGGATCCATATAGTGTTAGTTTCTTCATAAGGATGAAGTACAGCCTGTGATCAATGAAGTTTGATCTGGTTCCTGGCACATATGTGCTGGAAACATTCATTTGAGATACAGTGACCTTCTATAGTTTGAATGGAAATATTTTAGTGCTGTAACTAAAGGTGAGAGCTTTCTTTTCTATTTTGACCATTAGAATCTAGGAGTGCTTAAACCTTTTTCTGTCTACTCTTTCAGAAAAGGCGTGTTGTGATACAGGTGAGCGAATTTAACAGCCAGGGAGTTTCAGAAGAGATAGTCCTCCTGAACTATGCCTTCCTGTACCTCACCGTTGTCCGTGTGTGCATCTTGTGTTTGTTACATTGACTTGAAATGTTTTAAGTTTGGAAAGTAACTTGTGGGAAAGGTGGTAGAAAATCAGTGTCCTTCCCTCTGCCCCCCATACTTGAGAGTACTACTTAGCTTCCCTTTAAGACTCAGGGAAATAATTTAGGGTAGTTTATCTAATTGTTGGATTTGTTCAGTCATTAGGTAAGTTAAGTTTTCAACAGAACATAATTAAAAGCACACACTTTCTGTATGGTTCTGTGTAGCTCTTTATGTTGTGCAAGAGCTTCAGTTGTGATGGCTGCTCTGGAGTATGTGTTCTTTTGGTGCTAATGCAAGTGAGTAGAAATGTGCAGTAAAAATGGGTGTTCTCTAAAATGCTATTGCAGCTGTAGCCTTGTGCCAACTAGTGTCTAGTAACAAGCTCTAGCCTGAGGGTTTTAGTGTGCTGGGCTCAATTAAAATGCTTTAGTATTTGAAATTATTTTGATATTATTAAGATGTAATCTAGTGGGAAATTTGTATGACTTAGATTTGTATTCCAGTCTTGAAAGTGGTATCACATGGGATGCTGATGAGAAACATGTCTCTCCTCAAATGTGGTAGAATGCTGAGCACGGTTGGAAATGGTAATCTCACTTTAACTTGCTTTGTTTTGTGGGGAGAAGATCGCAAATTTCTGTTGGATGCTTCTAAGTTTGGCTAAGAAAAACAGAAGTTGCAAGTGGTTTAGCTTAGGCTGCAGTAAGTTTCCTCCTGAGACTGTGCTGCAGACAAATTGCTGGTACCATGGGTGGCAGTGCTGCACCACAGCATGATACTTGATGTCAAGTATGTTCATATGGCAGACTAAGCTAGCTAAAATGCCTTCTATTCCCAAAATATATGCCCTATTCTGAGATGAGCTGCTACTACAAATATGGAGAAGGTAGTCAGTTACCTTAGCTTTCATTTTTCTGCAATCCTCTGAAAACAGGATGTGAGGAAAAAGTTTGAATTCCTTGTTTGCTGCAAGTTACACAAGGTATTTTGCCTTTTTTCTTGTTTGTTCTTAAAGCTTTCCTTTGAAAAACCGGGTGTGTAGATTTTGCAAGATAAACTGGACATACTGTGACCTCACTGCTGACAGAGTAGAGGGGAGAAATTGATGAGCTCTCTAGACAGAAAAGTACAGGCATGTCTTTTATTGAGTAACACTAGCTGTTGTTATCTAGCATTAGTCTGACTCTTCTAGTAATGGCTTCTGAGCCCTGGGTATTATAAAGGAGAGGAAAGCTGAAGCTGTGTGTGATGGGGTAGCAGACTGCCTAGTAGGTACAGGAAGCTCATGCATTTTTCCAAACTTAATAGGCTGGCCCTTGCCTGCAGGGAACCGACTCTGAGTTTTTGGAAGTAGAAGCACCTCATTTCTTGAGGAAACCATTCCTGCATGGCTTCAGGGGTTGTAGGGATGCCATATCATTGTGGATCCTGTTTGCTTATTGCTGCTGGTTTTAAGTAGCTTTATTTCCTCTTTCTCCTCCTTTGCTGGTGCTTGGTGAATGAATCTCTGTTCATCATGATGTCCAGCTCAGCATGCAAAATGAAACTTGGCAAACTTCAGCTTAGTTTGCCTGGCCTACTTCAAATATTATATTCAGTGTTGGCTTAACTTGTTTTGGAGAAGAGGTAGGTGTTGAGGATGGTTGTCAGACCTGAGTTGTTTTGGAGGAATACCTTGCTAGGTTACAGGGAGTCGTCATGGTAATCAAAGTTCCAGGGACCTCTTGAAGTGTCAGAAGGGGAAAATGAGTAGAGAAAAGGAAAGAGGCCTCTCTAGTCAGCACATATGACCAGGTTAAGTCCTTCAAAATTGTTTGGCTGACTACTGTGGTTAGGTTAAGCTACTTAAAATCGTTGTAAGATCCAGGGGAATAATTTTAGGTAGGAGATGGTTACATTGTGTAATGTTACCTTATGTTGTCAGCCAGTCAATTTTAAATGACTCAAAATGTTTCTATGCACTGCTTAGAGAGGTATCGCTGTCTTTTACTCTGATCATTGTTTTGAGTCTGCAAGATGTTCCTGGGGCTTTTTTATCAATGATGACACTTCTCTTCCTGTGGTCTCTGTAGGGAAGTATGAAAATGAGCTGGAATTGTCCTTCAGCCATGAGGTCTAAAAAGACAGTTCCCTTGTTCTATTAATTTACAACGTTAATGTTCAAGCTGGATATCAGGTGTCTAATTCTGATTGTCACCTGTCTGTGTATTTTGTATTGTATTTTGGAGGTATATCTCAAACTACACCATGAGCAGGGTAAAGGATAATGGTGCAGTGAAATACTTCAGAACCTAAACTTCTGTTACTTTTGTAAAGGAAATTTTCAATTTCTGGATGAATACTGAGGCTTAATATCTCATTTTGTTTAATCACTGCTAAGGAAATGGCAAAATTGAAAAACAGAAATAAAGCATGTTTTAGAAGGATGAAAGCATTGAAGTGATATCTGAAGTTTAAGCAGTACTTTGAACACTTCTCCTAAATAGCTGTCAGGCTGGACTTCGTCAATACCTATCGCTGAAGTGATTGATTTGTAAAAGCCGTATTTAGCTCTGCAAGAGCTGCATATGTTCCACTCTTAATTTTGAGTGGAATTTCAAATGTTGAATTCAGGACTGAGGTGTTCTTTAATGTGGCTTCTGGCCACCTTTCATCCAGATGAAAAATGTTCTTCAGAACACACGTTGGCTACCTTTCCATGGGCGTACAATGATCTAGCACAAATCTTTGCTGCCTGTGGTCTTGTAGGTTGTGTTCTGCTGTGCAGCGTGTGACTCACACATGTAAGCAACCTCTTTATGTATGCAAGTAGGAAACAGTTTGGTTTTTGTGACTGATCAGTGTCTTGTCATGCAGCAGTAGCTGTTGGAAGCTGACAAGTGAAGTCAAAACACCAATGTTTGGTATCTAAGCAGGTTTTCTCCCATCCAGCCATGCTTTCAAACTTGCATCAAGTTTTCTGAAATGGGCTTGGTGCTGTGTACTAGCCCTGAAAAAAGATCTGACCCCATGCTTGGCTGGTTTTTCATGTGCTTAAAATCCTCCCATCTTTTTTTACTCATAACAGTTAATTAAAAATATTGGATCTCACATATGCTAGCTCTGTTTCCTGGCATAGGTCTTGCATTGCAAAAGCATGGAAGAAGAGAGTGAGAGTTGAACTTGGTTCTCAAGCTTCAGTCAAACAAGTTTATTTAGCACAATGCTCTGGTGATTTAGGATCTTTGGTAGCCCAATGGTTTCTTTTTTCTGTGCTGCTAGATTCTGACGTTTTTCACACAAAGACTGGCTGTAGGTGGTGTAACTTTCAGAATGATCATATTTTCTCTGTGAAACAAATAGTTAAAAATCCAGATAGTGTTCTTATGGGTATTTGACCTTGTGTTCATTAACTTTTTCGTACTCTTTTTTTGAAAGGCTCTTCCTTCTTCCATGATGATAGTAGCTGTCTACTGCCCAGTGATAGCAGCTCTCTTTATCGTTTTGAAGATGGTGAATTACCGTTTGCACAGGGCACTGGATGAGGGAGAAATTGTGGAGAGGAATGCCAGTGAGCATATGGACAGAGGTGCAAAAACAGAACAAAGCAATGTTTCAGCCAAGAGGAAAGACAGCAATGGGCCTAGGTAAGTTGTCTGCTGAATTTTGCATACTGCTTCAAATGACTAACAGTCCTGTCTTCATCAGCTGTGTAACTGGAATGGTGATTGATGTTAAACACTGGGGAATGGATACAGACCTCTGTAGTTCTGAAAGATTGTTTCAAGTATGGTCTTGAAAAGTAGACTTACTTATAAATTAGGTTTGAAATTATGGATGCACAATAGTTTCTTAGTTCCTTCCCTAAAGGAGTTCAAGAACAAAATTGAACATGCTGGAAAGAATAGTGTGGGAAATGTGAGCCGATTAGGTCACTAAATACTTAATGAACATAATTAGTACAAGTAATCTTATTTCATTAGTAGATGTACTATTAAAAATCCAGCTGTCAAAGACCACATACTACATGCTAATTCCTTTATCACCAGAAGGAGTGTCTGATTGGCTTTAAATTTTCGGGTTGCAAAAGCAGGAGTCGGATACAATGCTTGACTCCAGTCATAGTCTTTTTAAGGAGACTGCTGTCCTGTGAATTTGGAAATTCTGGAGTTGCTCTGCTCAGTAATAAAGATAATGATTCTGAAGTACTGTCAATAGGAGGTGATTCCTTTCCAGAGATCTCCTTTGTAGCCAGTGTAAAACAATGCCAGAGGTTTTCCTCTTCTGACCAGACTATTTGGAGAAAGAAGAATAAAATGACTCATCAGCAAGGCCAGCTTAACCAGTTTGATCAGACTGTGGATGTTTTACGAGCTCTAGTATCAAAGCCTCTGCCTGCCTTAGGTAATTGAGGCCATCTTAAAAGTTAAACTGTATGAAATAAATCAACCTTCAGTTGTTAGCTTTTAGAGATGACCTCTCTCTTGTCTCTGAGTTTCCGGTACTAGTAGCCGTGAGTAGTTTTCAAAATGAGATTATTTGTATGCTGTCCTGACTCTTAAAAGGTTTTGTGTCTTACTAAGGAAATGTAGTTGAAAGAAGCCTCTTGAGTCTGTTTATTGCGATGCTTTTAAAGAAAGGAAGTGTTAAACTGCTGCTCTTGAAAATGATAAGCATAGAAGTAAAAGGCCATTCCCATGTATATATTGAGTAGCTTCTCATGGTCCTAGGTTCTTTTGTGTCTTCTCTCAGCTCAGGTGTTGTTGGCAAAAATGGTGTCTTAGATTCCTCTAAAGCTGAGATACAGTAACTTCTTGTATCAATCTTTTATGAACCTGACCCTTTTTCCATGATGTTTTTGGCAACTGAAGCTGCTGATTTTAATTGTGACTCTGTTTAGATGACCCCATACCTTACCAAAACTGTACTAAGGTATTTTGGCAGACTGCTTCCCTAGTTGTATCTTAATGCTTACTCTGCTTAATAAAATTCATGGAAGTAAACTAGTGGTCTGTTCTTTCCCATCCAACCTTCGTAATGCATGTTTTAGGTGAGACCTTTAGGTGTTTTGTCTGAGTGTCTTTTGGTGGGGTTTTTCTTTTTGTTTGGTGTTTTTGCCATGTAGCTTTTGCTTCCAAAACAGGCGCCCAAAGTTGGTAAGGGAATTTCTAGTAGTGTTGTGAATTACTTCTGGATGTTTCAGTTCTGTTTTGTCTAGGGAGCAGTTGACATGGGACGAGATACTACGTTGTAAACATTGTGAGCTCAGAAGTAGAGGTTAGTTTGATGCTGTGTGTCCTGCTTGCCAACTAAAGTTTCATTAACTTTTATATGATCCTTGTTCCCACTTTCAGGTCTCTTAACTAGAACTGGGAACAAGGTCAATGCAGAAATTACGGAGTTACTTTTTGGTAAGTGGGATGTACAGTATATACTAATCTTTGCCTGGAAGCTTACAAGAACTCTGGGGTAGCATTCAAACCAGTAGATGGTGTGTAGAATGAGTGTTTAATATTGAGCTGTAACCTTCTTAGTAAGTTAAGTTGGAACACTAATAAAAACCCAAACAGGTCTGGGAAGAGAACGTGTGTGTAGGGTTTTCTGATTTTTAAACTCTGCTCCCCTAACACAAGGTGGATATAGGGGAGATCTGAGCAGAGATACTGTCTTAAATATTTGCATAATCAGAATATTAGTTTTGATAGCTTAGGCTACAACATGTGATAATGAATAAATATGCATATAGTATAGTTTGCAAAGCCATCCTTGAGTTTTTACCCTGCCGCATATACAATCATGGAGACCATTTTAGATACAAATCTTGGTATATTTGCAGGATTAAGCAGTGGTTGTGTTCAGGATTCTGTTTAGCTTCTAAGAACTGCTGTTCTTTTTTCCTGAAGATGTTTATCCTCGAAGTGATGCTTTTAGGTATCTAACAAATTATGTGCTGTCATTTGTAGGCTTGCTCGAACTGCTCATTTATCTTCAGTTAATCGTGGTTTGTAGATGGGGGTTTCTTTCCATGAAACTTTGGCATGGTTAAGCAAAGAACAACTTACCATTCCTTTAGAAATGCCTTGTTTATTTCTTTGCTGTCCTCTTTCTAAAGCTGAAATTCTCTAATTAATCTTTTTGAAAGAAAGTCTTAATTTAGAGAAAGGAATGTGATTTGCTGTTTTCATACTTCAGGTGTTAGTATGGTAATGTTTGTGTGAGGTTTCATGAATGCAAGTAGAGGGGATACAGGCTTCTGCTCTCATAGAAATATAGAAGAAGCAGTGCAAGCATGGTCTTTGTTGGGTATCAGTAGACCCTCATAAATGATTTAAAACACTTAAGTCAATAATTCTTTTGGGTATATGAATATGGCTTCTTGTCAGTGGCTGTTATGGTTCAAAGTATCATAAAGTGTTTGTCTGGTGACATTGCTCTTCCTGATCTCCATCAGCATGGGGGAGCTGTAATAATGATGCTACATAAATTTCACATGTACTTGTACCAAGTAAAGCTAGTAGCTAGAGAATGTTGCATCTTTAAAATATTTACAGTCTACTTAAATATGAGCAAGAGAAATAAGATTTAAAAGAGGTGGTCTCTCAAACTGTTTCCTTGGCTTTGCTATTTATTGTCCTTGCAATTTTCTGTGGCTGGCAGACCTGTTCTTGAGTTTGGAGTTAGTTTTTATTTTTGACTATCATTAGTGACTCAAGCTTGGAAGAAAATTTCTCTTAATACTTGAATCTGTTGTGATCTGGCATTTGCAGTACATGCAGTGGTTCTTAAGTATTTTGATAGCAGCCTCCTGACTAGTTACCCTACTCTTTTGTTGGATATTGAGGACACTCAATAATTTTCAAAGGAAAATAATAAAACTTGTTCTCTGCTTTGTCCAGAAATCCAAGTAACTTATTTCTGATTACCCCTTGAAGTTTGGGGCTGAATGTCAAATTTCTGTAGTCAATCAGACCAGGTCAGACTTTAAACTTGAATTCATGTAGACTTAGGCCTCTTCATGCTTTTGGTTAGTCTGACATGCTGATGAGATATACCTGAAGATAGTAATTTTAGTTCAGAGTTACTAATAATTAGAAATAGTAGTTTTAATTTGCTTTGTGTTGTCTTTGAGTGCCTCTTGCACAGCAATCTCTATTGCTGGACGTAATTTTTTCAGTCTTCTTGATTTGTGTAGTAACTTCACTGCAGTTATTTTGCTTGCAAACTGTAAGGTGTAACACTTAAGGAATGAAGACAGCAAACTGTAAGAAACAGATCGTAGAATTTCATAGCAGGAAGGCCTGGCCACAGCTCTAGCATCCAGTAGCTCCTGACAAACTCTGGATGTTGCCAAAGTCCAGGTACTTAGGCATATGGTGGTCAATCCTAGAAGTCTGTGTTTCCTGCTTCTTCCTGCAGACTTTACTTGTTGATGTGTGTTACTAGCTTTTGTTCATTCATTCCTTTGTGTGTGCTATCATAGAATATAGAAGCTGTGAGTGGAGTGGCAGTGATGGGTTTTGTTGTTGCTTATGCTGATATCTGATGGTTCAGTTTTAGACAAAAGTGCCACCTTCTTTGGCTAACTATGTGGTTCTATGCATGAAAGCTTATTTGCAATGACTTATTTTTCTACTTCATAGAATGTTCTTTAATCACATGCAGTGTTTCTCAATGAATTATTCAAACAGGAAAGGAATTTCATCTTTTTGTGAAAGGCATTCTTTGTTATATCTTCAGTTTTCATTTTAATGGATGCTGAACTTAAGCGTTGTGAGAATTTTTCAGTTTAGTCTTTAAATTCATGTTATGTCCTTATATATTCTTAAAATGCTCACATAAGGAATACTTTGGCTGAAGCTGGTGCTCTATCTTTTAAAATTCATTTTCCTTACCTGCCTTAGTGTAATTGATAATACTAGGTCAGAGAGGGCTCTGTAAACAGCCATCTCCAAGAGTGTCTTATTGCTGAGTTGTAACAAAATGGTAGTTTCTCACTTCTTGTTTCAGTTTGCTGGAGTTGGACCATAGTTCTTCTGCTAACTAATAGCTGGTTGTCTTTAAGTTATTTTGACTGAAAGAATATATTCCTAACTTCAAACTGTCCTTTTTTTGTCACCTCTGGTGTAGGAAGAATCATGTGCTTCTTATATTACCTAGAGTGATTGCTGAGGTTGTGCCTTTACACCTCTCCAAGATGACAACAGCTTAACGTGTCATGCTGCAGGATGAATCATGTGTCGGGTCCTTTAGCGTACAGACAGTTTGTTTACAATGTCCTTGATTCATGTCCATGTATTTCAAAAATTATTAGAATCGTAGAATATGCTGAGGTGGAAGAGACCCGTCAGGATCATCGATTCCGATTCCTGGCCCTGTGCAGGCCACCCTATTAAGTGTTGTTCTTATTGTATAAGACTTTCCTATAAGACTAGTTGTCTGTTAAGTAAGCCTTGCAGTGCTTCTGTCCATTTCTGTCGCCTTCTTCAGAGGGCCTTCATCTTTAGGGTATTTGGTCTGGCTGGAGGAGTTGTGCATGTGTACTTTGTTCAGCAAAATGCTGGAATTTGATTGTTGGGAAGCTGTTGTTTATATTTGGAAAGAAGCAGAGAGGATCAGTGTCAAATTACTCTGCAGTTACTTCTGTTTAGAAGTCTCCTGGATCGAGGTGCTTGAAGAGAGCTTTAATGGGATAGGGAAAAGAGTGCCTCAACTGCTTCCTCCTTGCGATTAACAATCAGGGCTAGGTTGGATCCTTGTGTTCTACTCCTCAACTGACTTCAGTTGAGTCAAATGGACAAATGGACTAATGGACAAATCCAACTTGCTTTCATAAAATACCTGCCTTTGACAAGCTGAATTCTGTTGAATTACAGTTTGATGGTGTTGCTCTAGGAAATACTTTCAAACCAATAGTTACTAATCCTGAAAGGGTGAAATCACTAGGATGCTATTTTATATATAAATATATATATGTGTGTGTATACATATGTTGTACCTCAGGTGATGTATGTTGTACCTCAAAATATTTCTTGGCAGGGACTGTAAAGTATCCGAAGGGAAGTTATTTTTGAGTAGAAAGATGTGGTTTGCATTCCTGGGAGAGATACCATGGCCCTGTATGTGTCTGCCTGTTCAAAAGCTTTCACATGTGGCTTTCTTCATTAGCCATCCCTCTTTTTGCTCGCAGATTCAGTCTGAGGAAAAGACCAAGAGTCCTTTCCATACTCTGAGTTCTATGTAGTATTTTTTTCTATTGGTGAATTTCTGCATGTTCTAGTTGAACAGCTGATCCAAAAGTAATGCGTGCACATAAAGACAGAGAGAATTTAATATGTCAGCATTTTGGAATGCCTTATAGCACCCAAGTCTCCACAGTTTGTGTTGGCTGGTGACAGCGGATTTGTGGCGGCAATTGCTATGACAGTGTGTAGAGTGCTCCGGCTCAGAGCTTCCTGTGTCAAGCAGCCAGTGTTCATCCAAAATATTGGGGTATATTTGAGCCCAGGATTCTTGAGAAGGGAAAATTTGTTTGGAGTATGCATTCAGCATAGATGAAATTTTGTTTCACTGGTGGGATGATGTGTGTTGATTTTTTTTTTTTTTAATGTTTCAGTGACCCTGGTGGAGGGATTGAGATGTCAGAGTTCATACGAGAAGCAACTCCCCCTGTTGGCTGTAGTTCACGCAATTCTTATGCTGGGATAGATCCAAACAACCAGGTAAGAATTAAAGCTACAGTTGTTGCTTCAGTATTTCTGGCTTTGCAGTCTGTAGGTAACATCTTCCTATTATTCTATGGGGTTTTTTTGTAATTTATATTAAACAGTTCTCTTTTCTGTGTGTAACTGCTTTATTAGGAAGGCATTGCATTCTCCCAGTAGCCTAGCTCTCAGCCTATCTTATACTTAAATTAGGCATGGCTGGATTTTGAAAGGGAACCCACTGTCCCATCAGAAAGTATTCCCTTTTGCTCAGTTAGCTTTCATCTGATTTAAGAAATCAAAATGGCTCAGAGTATGGTGAGCTAAGTACTAAGAACCCACTGTGGTGGGTTTCCCTTGTCCCTTTGGGTGGCTCAAGCTGTGTCTTCATCCTTATGTTCTAATTTTGTCTTCCTCCCTTAGTTTTGTTTGTTCTGCCATTTAAAGCTTAATTGGTAATTTTAAATGCTGTGTTTGAGGAGGCTTCTATTAAGTCATCTTAGAATGTATCCACGGGTGATTGTCTCTTGCAATTGTAAATGGCTTTCTGCAGGTTATTGTTCCTGGTGGTTCAGATTTTGTGGTCAAAAAAGTTAGTTTGCTAAAGTATAAAGATAAACTGCTAGAAATGGGAAGACTAAAACTGTTTACTTTTTGGATGTCCTCTGCAAAATCTTCACTTTCTTGATTCTTCAGCAGAGTTGGGAAGAAAGCAATAAATAGGGAGTCCTGCCAGATGGAAGTGCTGAAGAACATGGCTTTATTACATTTTAATGTAACTTCTTTATGCTCTAGTTGCCTTGAATTTCACTGGGGAAGTTGCTCTGTTTCCCTGTTATGTCTACTAGGTTTTTATGTTCAAATTCCGTAATGTTGGGTGTGCTGTTCCTTCTGTTTGGCTTGGGACATTTAGCTAGTTGTGGCTAGTTTTTATCAACCCTTCATGAGGACAACTAGACGAACTGGCCAGGCTGTACAATTGTGTTGATAATGAGCAATGCAGCATCGTGGTGAAGACACAGAACCTGTCTTCAAATGACAATGAAGTCCTTGGCATGGTATTACAATATCATGTTCTTCTAATTACCTCTGGGCAAGCAGTAGATAATGAAGTGCAATGGTATGCTAATGTTGGTGTTTTATCTGCATCATGCTCAGTTATGCAGCATAGATACTCTTAAGAGATTTTCCCTCCTTTCAGAGAGAAGGCGTTTGCTGTACAAAGGAATAGGAAGCGAAGGTCCATGTAGGGAGATAGAAACATGATGTCCAGACTAGTTCTCTGACTGGTCTTTGGAAAAAGCATGTTCCAGACATAGGAGTTTTAATATTGAAGCATGTGTAGAAGTTCAGGCTATGGTGAAAGAAAGTATAGCGTTTAGAATGTATATGTCCTGATAAAATTAGTATTCACTGGTCCTCTGAGATTGACTGTGCAGCATCAAAAGGGAACATGAACAGTAAGCATCTGAGTTCTGTTCAGTTTCTCTGTGTGAAATAGCTTTCCTGTGATGATGCACTTGTGTTCAGTGACAGCATTCAGCGAAGCATATTATTGAATGGGAAAGTGTTGAAACATGACAAAATGAATAACTAAAAGTGTGTTTAACAATGTTGTGAAGAAAATGTATTAAACAAGCTCTTAACTGCTTTTTCACATTACACATAAAGCCATTGCTCTTCTGTCCTATGGCTGAATAGGATCTGCACGCAACTTCACCTGGAATTGCTGTGCTTACAGAATATAATTAGTAGAATAATGTTCTTTTCCCCAGAGTAATTTTAACTACGATTTTTGGGAAAACAGCATCCCAGTAAGTATATATCTATCAGTCAAATGGCCATCATTTTTATGTATTACAGGTTCAAATTTTGTCTTTGAGTGCTCTTCCTCTGTCTTGTTTCCAAGTGACTTAATTGTCTGTCACCTGCGTTGTTATATGCTGTTTGTAGTTGAGAGGTTATATTGAAAATGTTGTTGAAGGAAAGACCAAATTCCCTTTAGCATTTCTGCAAAATAATCTCCAATGGATTATAGGATATATTTAGCAAGGTAGATTGCAAACCTAAAGGGTGAAATTTTTGCATGAGCAGGTACCATGCCTGCTGGTTTGCCATTGAATGTGAAATTATCTGGAAAAATATGTATCTTTTCACACGGTAGCAGTTTTTGGATTTAGCTTGGTGTTTACTGTGTTGAACGGATAAATTTTATACTAAGATTGTGTTTTCTTTAAGCATTTTAGACAACCAGGATCATTGCATTAAATGTTCAGTTTTGCAACAGCAGTTGTTAGCGTAGCGCTGCACTTGTACTTTGTTGCCACATTAAATAAGGGGAATTCCTAGATTAGAAACTTTTTAAAACCAGCATGGTAAAGTCTCCATGAACCCTGGCTTTTCAATGGAATAGTGCTGTGATGTAGTTGAATGCTTAATTACATGACTTTTTCATCTCTTTGCAGTGGAAACATAGTCAGAATTTTGTAGCACTGTGCTGCTGGATGCTTTTGTGCCTTTTAAAACCTCTCCTAGGTGTATAGACAAATGCATGTGTTGGAGTAATAGGAAATAACAATTGTTTATTTCCTGAAAGTGGACAGCTTTTTACGTAATTTTATGTTTCTAGGTTGGATCTGGGTTATCTCGTCTGGGAACAGCAGCAACCATCAAAGGTGAGATTTTTACCTACTTAAATTACCTTGCCAGAAGTACTTCAAATCACTCTTGTTTACTCTGTTTCCAAATACTGTCTAACTTAGTCATCTTGAATTTTTTTTCTTTTTTGAGTGAAATACTGCATTTACTAGTTGGGGGAAGTCTTTTTTGGACATGCAAATTATATGACCAAAACATGAGGCGAGAATATTCTGGGGCCTGTATTCTACTTTGCACGTGATGACAGGTTTTCCCTTTGCCTATAAAATGCAGAGCCAAAGGGTTGGTTGGGGTAGACTTCTCTCTGCTCTTTTGAGTTCAGTGCAACCAATTACCCTTCTGGTATAGTATATCAATGACTTGATTACTGCTTGTTGCTTGACATCTAGCTAAAGTATTTTCCAGCCCTTGTGAACTCTTCTAAGATGAAAAGATAACAATTTTGCATATTATGAGTATTTTCTTGTAAATTTATCCAGTCAGTAATAAGGCAAAAAAAAGGAATGTGATTTTTTTGTCACCTTGATGCTGTTTTTCTCTTTTCTTTTCTGACCATTACAAGTATTTTCTTAGTCTACCCTTTTTTTTTTAATGGATAATCATGCAAAAAGGAATATTCCGATAGGTACGCCTTTAAGGGGGAAAAAATCTTTATTGCTCTTGAGTTCTGTGGAAGATAATAGAAATAGAGTAGACAATACTTGTATCTAAAAGAAATCCTGTATTATTGTAATTATGTAATTATTGTTACTTACCTATAAATGAAGAAATACAAGCAACAGTCTTTAATTACAAGTGAGACTGTAGATGTATGTGTTAATACTTTGAGCACTAGTACTCTTATTTCTTAAAATTTGCAGGTGATACTGACACTGCCAAGACCTCTGATGATATCAGTTTGAGTCTTGGCCAGAGTTCTAGCCTATGTAAAGAAGGGAGTGAAGAACAAGGTAAAATTTCTTCTTCTCCATATTTAAACATGGTATTTTGTTACCAAAGACCCTTTGCTTAGTATGCTAAATAAATGCATGCAGTTTGTTGATACCTTTTCTTAGAGTCTGTCTTGAAGTTCCATGTTTCCTTTCTTAATTACTCAAGCTTCTGAGAAACGTAATTTGAATGCTTATAACTTTATGCTTTGACTGTGTGTTCCTTGTTCTGACATCTTCCAGCAGGTAATAAATATTTACTGTCACCTTACTGCTGAAAGATAACTTACATTTCTTTAGACAGTATCTCTTAGACTACAGGTCACCTAGGGTTAATGGACTTCATTGTAGATTAATTTGCTTTCCTTATGAGTACAGACAAATGTAAATTTGGTGGGCTTTTCTATAAGGTAACTAACTCCATACAGGGCCCCATCTTGTTAGAGCTATAGACTGCTTCCAAGATGCAAGTTATCAGAGCTTGATGAATTATTTTAAGATTTTTTTCCTAGTATGTAAGGAAACCGTTAGCTTGTGTTCTGAAACAAAACAGGACAATTTTTCATTTAGCTTCATTGCCAGGGAAAGACCTGTTCAGACTAAAACAGAACATAAAACCAAAGGGAAATCTTTGTTTGCTGACTTGGCTGGTTTGTTTGCTGGTAATTAGGAGCAAGTTAACTCTGAGAATACCACCTTTCATTTTTGCCAATCTAATCACTAATGGGTGATTAGAGCCATTAGATGGATGATTCAATCATTACTGTGTGATTCAGTCCAAAAAGTGTGTTTGAAATGGAGCATCACAGGTGGCCATGCTGTTGTAATAGGCAGCAGGGTTCTGCTACTTTCAGCTGAGTAATGTAACTGTGAAATCTCTTAAGTTGCGTGTGTTCAAATACGCTCTACAGAAATTTAGAAGCTGTAGAAACTTAACTTGGCCTCCAGGTCTTCTATTTTTAGTGATAGTAGCAAAAGGGAAAGTAGCCTGACTTTCAGTACTGCCTGCAGATGGACTCTTTTACAGGAGACTGCTTGTGATGGGTAACAGGAATGATTGATTGTTGTAACCAAGAGCTAACAGTAAGTCTTCATTATTTGCTTCAACAGCAAAAACCACCTCTTTATTTTTTTTAGAGGTAATAAAACTCTGTCTTCATAGGGAGTTTAATTATAGTACAAACAGACCTGTGACAGTGACTGCATCCTTGCTAACTGTGAGCTTACTTGGTATCCAGTAGGAAGGGTGATTTTGCTTGGGTTTTTGGTGACTTCAGAGTTAATGGGGTTTACTGTGTTTTCATTAATAACTTTGAAGTTTATGTTTATTGCATGTAGGAACCAAAACAAAAGGCAGGGTACTCTTTTGTAATTAAGAAACTTGGGGATATGTGAAAATATTAAGTCTGAGACACATAAGCAATAGAGGAGGTTGGGGACTTGTCAGAATTGCCTTGTCTTATTAGCTGCTAGGGATAAGCTGGTATTGATGGTTTGTTTTTTATTAAAAAAAAGCCTGTCAGATTTGCCCAGATGTTATACAATATTTTTAAAGGGTAATGTGATGAATTCATAGTACTTGCAATTGGATTTTTCAGTTCATTTACTTTTTCTGATATAAACAAACAGTTTTAAAGCAAGTTGTGTAACTTAGATGAACATTATACATGAATTTTTAAAATATGTACTTAAACAGATTTGGCAACTGATCGGAAGTTTTTTCGTCTGGTGTCGAACGACTCGTTTGTCTCCATCCAACCTTCAGTGTCCTCTGGACAAGATTTGCCAAGGGACAGCGGTGACAAAGTGTGCCTGTCGAACAACCAGCTTGTGGACCAGTCTAAAAACAGTGCATGTGACACAGAAGTAGCTTCGCTGGTAACTCTGCATACTCACTCCTATAGAAAGGATCATAGACCTCGAGGTGTACCAAGGACTTCTAGCTCTGCTGTTGCTTTTCCAGATGCTTCACTAAATGACTTCCCCCTCTATCAGCAAAAACGAGGACTAGATCCTGTCAGTGAGTTAGAAGCTTCCAAACCCCCTTCTGGATCCCGAGAATCTTTGGGTGAGAACTCTTGCATTTCAGGAGTTTTTCAATTAGATGACATTCTGAAAAGTAGCAGCCCTCAACCATTGACTAAGAGTGGGAAGAGCAAATCCTTGAAAGCAGACAAAAGTATGGACAGTCTGCGAAGCCTGAGTACTAGAAGCAGTGGTTCAACAGAAAGCTACTGCAGTGGGACTGATCGTGACACCAACAGCACCATCAGTAGCTATAAAAGTGAACATACTAGCTCAACGCATATAGAAAGCGTGTTGTCAGAGCACGAGGAGGAGTCTCCTAGAGAAGAGAAAAAGGATGGTAAGAAAAAAGACTGTGGTGTCGACTCAGAGGATGACAGTAGTTCTACTACTGACAAAAGGACTAGTAGCGAAAGGACTGCTGTGGAAGTGAGTCCTCTGGGTGGTGTTCAAGAGGTAAAGGGTTCTAATGCATCTGATGAGATGCACAGCCAGAAAGGTCTTGGTGCCTCTGCTTCGGAAGAGGCCAATAAGAACCCACATGCCAATGAATTGACTACACAAGCTGACAGGCCGCATGGGAAGGCTGCTGAGCAAAGAGATGAGCAGAGTGAGAAACTAGCTGTGTTAGTAGATTCAAGAGCTTCTAAAGAAACCAGTGGAAAACAAAAAGAAGGAGATGTTCGACCAAAATCTTCTAGTTTAATACATCGAACAGCCTCTACCCACAAGTCCAGCCGGAGAAGGACAGGAAAAAAGCGGGCTAGTAGTTTTGATTCCAGTCGGCACAGGGAATATGTTTCCTTCCGAGGTGTATCTGGTACTAAACCTCACAGTGCTGTGTTTTGTCACGATGAGGACTCCAGTGATCAAAGTGACTTGAGCAGGACATCAAGCATGCAGTCAGCTCACCAGTTCAGCAGTGATAGCTCTTCCAGCACCACCTCCCATTCATGCCAGTCTCCTGAGGGAAAATACAGTGCTTTAAAGACCAAATACGTTTCTAAAGACCGTGGGGGCACAGACTTTGAAAATGCTCACAAAACCCACGTAAGCTCTGAAGGAATTAGCAAAAAAAGATCTACACGACGGACTTCTAGCACAAACAGTGCCAAGAATCGTGCCAGAGTGTTAAGCCTGGACAGTGGTACTGTAGCTTGTTTAAATGACCCAAATAGTTTAATGGCACCAGGTAACATAAAACAGTTAACCACTTCAAAATCTGATTTGGAAGCCAAAGAAGGAGAGGTGCTAGATGAGCTATCTCTGTTGGGAAGGGCTTCACACTTAGAGTCAGTCACTCGTTCTAGGAATAGCTTACCAAGCCAGGCTACATTTCCTGAAGGGGAAGAGCAAGAATCAGCAAGTGGAGGTAAGTAAATGACCTACCAGAAGTACCTTGTCATATTTTGTTAATGAGTCTGGTATCTATGACTTAAATTAAAACTATACTTAAGGATCCTCCCTGTTTCTCCACTCTTGCCCAGTAAAACTGAAAAAGTGTTTCCTTCATAATGTCTTCAAAGATCTACTGAAATGGGTATTGAATCTAAACAGCTTTTACAAAATCTATAAGTAGAGGTGTTAAGGGTTTGTTACCAGCAGTCTTCATTAATTAGAGCTGTATCTTAAAACTATTATTTGTGATCAAATCAAGCCTGCTCCATTGTACTAAGTAATACAAACTACTGCAGCCTCTCTGGCGTGGCTTGAGGTGGTATCAAGAAATAAAACCAATCCCAAACTCTTACCATGCTGCCTTTAATTGTGGATTCTTACAATGGTCTAGTTACTAAGCTGAGTTCTCCCAGGGTTTGCTTAGCCTTGCGATTGCTGGCTAGACAGTCTTGTTTAGTTTGGGTTTTTGGGGTTTTCTTGTCTTCATTATGTGAACACAATAACCTTCCACTGCTGGAGAGGAATGTAGTTTCCTCTTATTTTCCCTAACTATTGTTTTGCTTGGTTTTACTGTGAACAATAAGCTACCTGGAGTAGCTGTTACTAATACAGATTAGTAGTGGCATTCAAAACAAAGCTTGGAGCTCTTTTTTTTTTTTGTTTATTGCTTGTTGTGATGTTTGTTTCTTTCCTTGGTTAACTGTATTGACTGCCTTAACTGGAAGGCTTTTTGTGTCAATGTAGATAAGTGGCTTTAAAATACATTTTCAGAACAGTGCGCTAATTAACTCAGTCTGACTTCTGGAATTTTCAGAGGCCAATACCTACCAGATAACCTGGATCTTTACATTTAGGTGGACAAACCCTTCATAAAATTATGATAAGATATATGACCAATATATCTTTCTTTTGGTGGGGTTTTCTTTTGGTTCTGTTTGGGGTTTTTCATGGAGGTTTTTTGTGGTGTGTCCCCCAGTATTAACAAAAGAGCTATAAAAATCCATATAATTAATTTCTGGGGAGGAAAAGAAAGCATGCCACAGTGAAGTTCAGCTGTGTATTGATTATTGATGAATTTTGACTGGTTTACCATTAGTTCAGGTCAATTTATATGCCTTCACTTTACCACTGTATGCAGATTTGTTCTTGTTTTTACTTGCTCTGTTATTCCTAGTAACAGATTTTTGCAGTAGCGTTAATAAAAGTGAAGGTTGCTCTTCTAGTACTAACTATAGAAGCTAAACACTTAACACACATTCTTCCTAAGGCCTTATTAAAGTGACAGCTCTTCATGACTACTGAGAGTAATTTCACTAATAAAAGATCTCCTTTATGTGTTTACCATTTTGACTCTATGCTTTCCTTAGCACAAAATTTCATTTCATTTTGTCTTGTGTTATTACTGCTTAAAGCTGTTAAGATTCTCCCTTTATGTGCTAAGGAGGATTAACATACCTTATGTTTCAGAACATGTCAAACTTCATATGTGCTTACTACTTGTCAGTAGTCTGAAAGAATTAATGGAAGACAGATGCTGAATATTGTGAAATATTTTAGTTGCTTTTTTAAAAAAGTTTGTCTTCCCCACCATTTCACACAACACATTTCAAAGCAATCTTAGAGGTACAAATCTGTAGCAGCTTAAGCAGGAATGGCTTGCTGTCATTCTTGCTGGCCTGATCCATTTCCAGTCTAAAATTTTACATGATGGTAATTTTGAAGTTGTTAGTATTTTTAATAAGTGGCAAGTACCCACGTAGTACTTCTCTATGGATTGCAGGCTGTCTTTAAGAAGCAGTCTGGAATCAAATTCTCCAGATCTGGTTACATGATGTGGTTAATAACACTAGCTGTATATTGTTTCTTCCTACCAAGAGAAAAGGAAGTATTTGCTTTATGATTGTAAGAAATGAATGTCCTTCTACCTTTTTTTGAAAGCAGGACAAAATTATTACTTACTTTGTTTTAGCACTACTTAGACATTTATTCAGTCTTGTCTAGCACCAAGGCAGTAATTACATTGCATCTATCTGCTCATGATTGATCTGACTAATTCTTTCTTAGTGTCCTTTACTGGTTTTTCTCTTGTGTGGGTTTGCTGGGTTGTTTTCCCCACAAGTTATAGCTTACATTACAAGTTTTGTAACATCTGTGTCTTTAATTATGGATTTCTTCTTTAGGCTTACCCATGACTAATCGTAATGAGATAAAATGTTTTAACTCTTGAGAATCTAAGCACTTTATAGCTAGTATCTCTTACTACTGAGATGTATTGACCTTGTGGGACATTTATTAAAGACATACATATGTAGTATAAGTACATTTTGTGTATATGTGTATAGCATTTTTTTGGAGAAAATTAAGAAATTAATTTATTGTTGCAAGTGAATTACAGAAGAAACTTGGTTTGGATGTTCATAAGATCAGGGGATATTGGTTGCATGTGATTTTTAGAAGTAGTCTGGTCCAACCTCCTGCTGAAAGGATTATTTTACAATTTTATATAAATAATTTTAAATGTCTGTTACTGCTTATGATAACTTTCCGAAACAAATAATTAACAGATGCACACAGGATAACTAAAAGACTGATAGTAATACCACCTCCTCTTTTCCAGTTAGCAGCTTTCAGTTCCTGTTTTTCAAATGTGACTTAAATCAGTAGTTACATCTTCATTTTATCCTTCAGTCTTTAAAGACTAGAACTACATTCTTGTTTGTGTAACTGCTAAAATGTGTATCTTAATGGATATGGTCTTTACTAATCTTCCACTAAGCAGGATGTTGTACAAACTTGTATATATTTCACTTCTGCAGATACAGTTTAGTAGTTTCATTTCTGTATTATTATGCCAGGAAGTGGTGAATGACTCACTTGCTGTGAGATAGTATGTGCATTTGAATAGAAATTGCAATTCATTAAAACGCAGAGAAACAGCATCTGAAAATTCTGAAATTAAGTGTATGTGGTGGATGTATAATAAAAAAATGGAACACATCTTACAGTAGTTGTTATCCTTGTGCAACTATTCAGACTCCAGAAGCAGCTAGTGAATTGATGAGTCATGGGTTAGTTGAAGTTGCTCTGCTATCTAGTGATATTCTGGAAATACCCTCTTAGCACTGTCCTGTGCCTGGTTTCTGTCAGACGTGTGCTGTTTCTGGATTGCTGTTTGTAACCATTTAAAGAACCACCATAATGCTGTATATAACACAGTGATGTTTTGTAAAACTCGAGCTGGCCTGAAAAGTCAAGTGTTCTCTCCTGTCCTATATTAACTGTAAAAGATGTGTTCTTTAAGTTGCTGCTCTGTTTTACAGCTTTGCTGCAATTTAAGGTTTATTTACTTCAAGTTCTTGAGATACATACCCTTTTGTAAATAAAACTGCATGTAGTGTGGTTTTTTTTTTTCCTTCTGTACATTGCATAGCAATATTGAAGTAATAGCTCATACTGTTTTCTGTGTTTTGAGGTCTGCAGTACATTTCCACAGGCAGTCAAAATAGGGCTTTGTGAATTTGGATTAGTCTTGTGTTTCATATGACTCATGGAAACCTGTTCACCTCTTCAGTCTGTGTGTATTTGTACATATATGCTTAGTGTGTCTGCCTGCAATTATTACAATGTTGTTCTGTTACTCAGCCAATGGTCATGGCAGCTGCTGGCAACATATTACTTTTCCCTACTATGCTGATGTTGCACATGGCCTGTGTCATGACTTGATTTGTCTGTTTTGCAGAGCTGTTCTATGCTTCTGATGGCTTTAGTTTTTGCTACGTTTTCCTGCAGATAGAATGAATATAGTTACAGAAGATGGGGCTTCTGATCTTGTTTTCTGTGCATCTTCCAGTTCATGCTCAAACAACAAATAGTTTTGCATGAGAAATTGGAGTTTAGAAATGGTAGAAACTGAAAAATGTGTAGAGTTCCTGTGACTGGGTTGTGCATATGTTGGCTCTCTTCATGTGTTCAGCAGAACCCTTCTGTAACTGGACCCAGGTAAGCAGATGAGCAGTAGAAAGGGCTTTCTTGTTATAACCATTTTACTGTACTTTCACAGCTTGTTTGTGAAGGTTGAGTTTTACAGAAATTCCCTGTGATGTTGGGTATCTTGTAGTATCAGTAGAGGTCAGATTGCTACCTTTAGACACTTAAAGATGTAGACAATGTTAAGAACGATATGAGGCTGCTGTGGAATTTCTGCGGTTTTGGAACTTAGCAATGAAATTACACTTGAAGTGAGCCTTGCATCTATTAATTGTTAACCACTTCCTAGTAAAGCAAAATTTTAGTACATTTTGTGGGGACTCAATCCTGTGTTTTGTCCCCGCATGGATAATACAGACTTTGATTAGATGACTTTTGCTTGGTTTGGGAAGAGTGGTTTCATTTTGTTGGCATGTGTTGTTCATGTATTTGCTAAGTATTCATCTCAAACAGGAGTTGACTAGGAATTTTTGGTACTAGATAAAAATGAAGCTACATCTTCATGCTGGCTTGTAGATGTACCTGGGTTTATTGGTATGCATATAAACAAGAAAGGTCTAAAAGCTCTATCAGCTGTGATGGAATTGCTCACATTGCTGCAAAATGTAGCTGTGAGATAAAACTCATTTATGTATTGAAGTTGGCCACTAACATTTGGTGTTTTAGTTAAGGCTATGTAATGCAAACGTGACTTTCTGTGTATGATACACTAACACAGTATAACACATCTGCTGGAAACACTGTGTTCCAAAGATTTACAGCATCTTTTCCTTAAGGTGAATAAATCTAAACACAAAGTCAGAACTAACTTGAATAAAGATTAATGTCAGTTATGAACATTTGTCTGCTACGTAAATGCAATACTAGGTTTTGATACCCAAACCCTGGGATATAGGGTCTGGATTGGGCAGGGGATCAGATGGGGTTTAGCTTCAGTTCTTTGACCCGAAGTACATCAGCATTATGTTCAAGAGGTCTATGTGAGTAGCCTGATGTTTTAAAAAGTGGAATAATTCAAGTAGGAAGTTCAGTGAAGTAGAATAACTAAGATTCCTAGTTTTGTCTTTGGCCTTAGTATAAAAATTTTCCTGTCAAGCTGGTCTGTAAAAAATATTCGGTTCAGAATTCAAACCAGATGGTTTTATTGTCCTGCTTTGTTCTCTCCTTGATAGTGTTTTGCTTTTCAGGTTGTTGTAGGGACTGTTTTGACATAATTGTGAATATTTCTTCAAGCTAGTTTCAGACTTAATTTTTTTTCTTTTTTATAAATGCAACCACAACATTGAAGTCCTGGACTTTACTTTCTCTCCTGAATTGTGTGAATTTCTGCACTGAATTTCTTCTGCACTATTTTCTAGCAAAAGCTTGTTACTTGGAGATATCACACCGTTATTCATTATTTCGCCTTTGCTACCCACATCTCTGTTCTTCAGAAATAGTCATTAGTGATATTTTTCATTAAATATCCACAGTAAGTTATAATACTCTGAGCCAATATTATGATTTTTTTATTAGAGAAGTATAAGTAATCCCTGCAACTGTAGGTTTTATTAAGGTGCATAATAATTTGGTGATTAACAACTGCATACTGAAGATACGGACTGAACAGACTGCTTCTTTCTACTCAGGTATCTTTCAAGTATGGTTTTTACTACAGTGTTAGGGCATGTGAAAATAAACTGTAGATGCCTCAACCATGAGGAGAACAATGGCACTAACCCATAAATGCATGTGAAGTACATCTCAGGTTTTGAACACAAATGAGCTATAGATGCTCAATAGAGAAGAACAACATCTCAGCTGTTTGGTTTTGCAAAGTACAGTCTGTCTTGGAAGAATTTCATTGCTTTATTGGCATTTTCAAATTTCATTCCTTAGGTGAGTACATGAGCCATAAACTATTCATTCCAGCTCTTGCTAAGAATGTGTAGACTTAGTAATTAGTGATTGAAAATAGATCAGTTTCCCATTTGAGAGGGTGAGAAAGGGCATGGCCAAGCATTACTCAGGTTCCCTGTGCACCTTTAACCTGACTCATGTTCAAAACCATCTAGACTTTAAGTGATGGGGAAGGGGTGGTGGGTTTTTTGGCTGTGGTTTTTTTTTTTTTTTTCCTTTTTTCCTGAGGTGAGTGAGGGAGACGGTCTGCTGTGATAGGTTTTTTTCTTGCTTGCTTTCTAGTTAGACTGATTGCAGTTTTTATCCTAAGAACTTTATGGTTTTCGACATGGATACTTTGTCTTTGTATTAGTTTCATACCACATCTTTCCAGGAATCTTCTGATGAAAACTTTATGTACTTCAGAATTTATCGAAGGCACTGGGCTTAGCATTCATTTGTAGCAAAATGAAATGGTTTTATTGATGCAATAAAATTTTGTCAGTTCAGCTTTTTCATTCTTAAGCTTGTGCTTCTTAAGCTTATATCTTCTAAGTTTTAGTTCAAAGCAGTGTTGAATAGGTGCAGGGAGATGTTGCAAATGTTTTGGGTTTTTTTTATGTAAGTGTTCCTGTTCAAAGGAGAATATTTGTACTTTGTTTCTTAAACAAAGGTGTCTTACACAACAGTTGCATAGTTGTAGTGTAAAACTGAGTCTTCAGTTCTGTTTAAAATTTAGTGAAACTACAGAGGTGAGTATAAAAGGGTTCAATGGAAATTATCCTTCTGAGTGTCTGATGACAAAATGATATCCTCATGATGCTTTAAGCATGTAACTGCTAATTTGGCTCTTTTCCAATCAGAAGTGTTAAACAAGTTAATTTTAATGCAACTGTGTATGTAAACACATATTCATTAATAGATACAAGTGTCATCATTTCTTCTTTGAAAATAGTTGTATTATATTTGGGAATAGGTGTATGAGAGGTTAAGTTTGCTACAAGGTTGTCACTAGGTCTTCACTTCTTATTTTATTGACCTCTGGGATGTAGGTTTGTGTTTTAAATTTGTACATCTTGAACTTAAAACATGATTTTTGTGTTCTTGAGCATAGTGTGGGGGACTCACATTTGTATGACAACATGTAGAGGAAATGCTTGTATTTCTTGATATTAAGTGTAGTGATTCAGCATAGAAGTGTAGACTAAAAAAACATAGAGCACCTTTTAACAAACATTCTGTAAACTGAAAAGCTTGTCTTCTTCTAGTGATTAAACTGAAGTAAGCGGGAACTTCAGAAGTATTACCTGTGTTATCTCTTCCTGTTACATCTAGATCTTGTACATGACTAGATGTTGGATATTACATTTCCGGAGTCTAAGATAAGTTGTAAGTAGTATTGGAGAAGTGTATGTGACATCATAAATAAAGAAAGCTTATTTATATTGAAACATCATAGAACTGCTCTCAGATCATTGTAGAGGGTAAGTTAGGAAATTTGTCTTACTTCCTGCTGGTGAACTCACAAGCAGTTGCACTGCCCCTTCTCATTAAAGGCAAGTAGAAACACAGATAATACAAATACATAAAGAGCTTCCCATAGTGGTAGGTATATATTTTAAATTGTATGTCTTCTGTGCAATTATATTAAAAACAAAAACTCACTAAAAAGTCCTTCCCAAGTCTGAGCAAACCCAAGGGGCCAATACAATAAACAAAACCAAACCACAACCCCTCTGGTTTTCCTTTACAGCCTAAAGCAAACTTTGCACAGTTGGGCTTTCCACACTTTATGCTAATCCTCTCTGCTCAGCTAGCTTTTTTTTTAACTTCTTTAGTCATGTTTTCTACATGTAGCTTCTCGCAGTGGTGTGTAATGTTAGACTTGGAGCTTGTTGGTCTGAACAGCCCTGCAGTCTTTTCAAAAGATCTTGTAGACTTGTGTAGTGACCCTGAATGGCACCACCTGCATTCAGGAAGAATGTGTATAAAAGATATGCATTCAACAAAAGTTTCCAGATGGTAAATCAAGAATCTTGTGGTAGAACAGGTAGAAAGCGACACCAAAATCTACTTTGACTTTTAAAAGTTAAAATGAAATAATAAAAGGTTAGAAGATGCCAAAGCTGTTTGCCTGTGCAGCTTTGAATTTAATCTCCAAGTACATACTAGGTTTTTTTATTTTCTTTTTTTGTTATCTTCAGACATGTTTGTATGTCTAGTTTCCTCACAGGACACTGCCTCTGTTGGTTCTTGAGACTTGATTTAGTGATCAGTTGGAGCTATATAAGGAGGAGCTATCATGTTCTCATAGCCTCTGCTTCAGTTATTGCAGAAGATCATGAGTGCTAATGAAAAAAGGTATCTGTCAGTGTTAAGTATGGTACCTTAAAGAATTGCACTTGGGCTTAGCTCAACTGGGCAGCACTTAGCTGCTTGTGCTAAGTAGTTGCAAGTGGTCATTAAGATGCAATGTGGATGTTTACCATCATAATGGTAATTTAGATAGTTACATTTCAGTTGAGACTAGTCACTGTTCCTTATTTTGTGGTGCTTAACTAGGGTCTGATTACCAGAATTGCTTTTACATCTGAATTGAGTGGAAGCTGTGTTGTAAATATGATTTTATATGCTGATGTGTATCCTAGAAAAAGTGAGCTATATAAATTGTCATCCAAAATTAATGGGTGGTTTTGACCTTGTGTGTCAGGATTCAGTCTGTCTTGTTTAGTGTGGTTCACTTTGCTTTGTACTTCGAGAGCTGCAAAGAAATGCTTAAAGAAATTAGGCAGTGTATTAAAATAAAGCTGTATATTAAAACACAGGAGGAACTTACTGAATTCTTGCTGAAATACTCTGAAAAGGTAGTATAATCTATTGATGCCTAGAATTGGAAAAACACTTCTGGAGGAATGAGGAGAAAATGAGCAAACCCCTTTCTCTAAGTATGGGAAAGGACTGAATTAGAGTTGCCCTTAATGTCTATAGTTTTGATAATGAAATGCTTGTAGCTTGAATGTTCAAGTATCTCTTTAAATAGTTTCTTTTGTTTTAAAGCAAGCTATAAATTGGACTTTCAGATACAGAATTCATTTGGTCACCTGTGGTTCGTGGGTGAATTAAACTCTTGTTTCAGCCCTTATTGCTTGAGCTATGGCAGTAGTACACAATAGTAGTAGGTTGCTGTAGGTTGCTGTTCCCTGTATACCAGCATTAGAATCTTTGCTGATAAGTGTTGAAAGCTTAATGGCAGCAATGTTGTAACTTGAAGTGTGCTGAAGTGCATATGTGCTGCTGTGCCTGTAGTATTCCTGCCATTGCTCTCTGTGTTGTTTTTTTTTTTTTTTTTTTTTTTTTTTTTTTTTTGTGAGGGGGAGAACGGGTGTTTGTTTTTCGTTTGTTTGACACAATTCTTGGTTTTCTCACTCTAGTAACAGGCTTCTTGGCCACCAAGTTGTGACTTTGCTGTTGAGATTGTGATTCTCCACTTGCATTGACTTCATGTCAATTTTTTTTTCTCTTCCACTTGCCTGCCAAACCCTATTTTCTCTGCAGCCCATTCATTTGAGCTCTTTAGTGCTATGCATTCAAATTGGCTAGGAGCTTCCTTGGCTCAGGAGGAAGACTTCTCAGATTGTAGGCACACCATGAAGCAGTCCAAATCTGAAATTGTTCACATTGTAGAGCTTAAGTAGCACAGGTGGATGTTGGGGGACAATGTGTGGATAAATATTTTAATCCCTTGAGTACACACAAGCTGTGTTTTATGATGTTGCTTTATAAATTTGAACCAAACCTTTTGTTTGGGGACCTGAAATAACAAAACCATCAGTCCTTAAAAAGAAGTTATTCTCTTACATATTCTCAACCTCCTGCCTCTGTAAATTATATTGTAACTAGTCTAGGAGCAACATGTATCAACATGTGCTTGATGCTTGTGAGAAAAAAATTGTTTTGTCCCCTGAAAGAGTTGTGATGAGGTTAGCCTCAACTCTACCAATTTGGCAGAAGCTATAAAATTCAGAAGGTGATGGTGCAAGTGGTAGACAACTTTGCTAGGTAGTCTTTCAGGCTTCTTCTTAATTCTTTGTTCCTTGAGATAAAGGGGAAGATCAGGTGTTTCTTCCTGCCATGCGTAAATGGAAATGATTTGGGATATCCAACTTCTTTTGCAACCTGGCTGTTTGGATCTGGGGGTAAAAAAATGTGAGCTGTGTATTGAAAAACACTCCCCCAGCCACCCAGACTTTTGCTAATAACTGTGTGTTGTGATCCTGTCTTGAGGGAGCTTGTTCAAACAGTTAGGACATAAGCTACTTATGTTGTTGTGAGTCAAGTTCATTAACTTGGGGAGGGTCAGAGGGAAGAAAGGAGTCTTAAGTTGCTGTTTACATAACTAGGATGGGTTCTTATTTGACCTAAAGTCTGTCTTGATGCAGCAGCACAAGCCAGCGAGGAGACTGTCACATTTCGCCGTGAACGCAGCACATTTAGGCGTCAGGCAGTACGACGCCGGCACAATGCAGGGAGTAACCCTACCCCTCCTACATTGCTCATCGGATCACCCCTCAGGTAGGGTATCTAAATGTTCCACCATATTTAGCATGCATGCAGCAGACCACTTCCCCACACCCACCAGTGTTGCCAGAAAAGCACTTTTTACTTCCTTCCCCACCATAACTTCCTTGAGCTGTCACTGCATGTCACTGTGGGCTTGTTGAATTGTGCATGTATATGTGGCACTATTTTAAAAATGGTCAGGGTAGCCAGTCTCTAACATGTTATAGGTCAGTCTCTAACATGTTATAGCTGTTTTCAGATTGATATAAAAATTAAATAATGCTAGCAAACTTAGCCTTAATGGTTTTTATCAAAAATTTTAGAAACTTTTACTTTCAATCAACAAGAGAAACCCAAGAAAATAGTATCAGCGCTCTCCATTTTAGTTTTCATCTCTTAAAGAATGTAAGCATTAGGGACTTGTACTGTGATCACTTTGCACATTTGTAGATTGTGAGAGAGAAGCAAAATGACAGAACATTATAAAGAGCTAAATACATACTCCAAAAGAGACTCTGAATCTAAAATACATGTAAACCTTTACGAAGATCTTGCAGCTTTTTACAACAGAAGAGAAATAGTGAAGTGAATAGAATGCCCAGTATTGCTTAGTATTAAATCTAATTGTGTGGCACCTTGCATGCCTTGGCAATGTTTAAAGTGTACTGTGTACATGTATCTCAGGAGTCCCCCAACCTTTACTGCCCCCTTTGTTTGCGATGCTGAGCCTAGTGATTTGTTACGTACAGCAGCTCTGTGTGATCAATCAGCCTGAACAGTAGAAACAGCAGCCACAATAAGTTTTTAAACTTGTGTTTTAAGTCTTTCAATTTCTTGGTTGGTTATGGAATTGGGCATCTGGTGAGGAGAACAGGGCCTGTAGAGGAAGGAATAGTCCCCTATGAGTATATAAGTAATTGTTCCTTCAGTTACATAACAAATATGTAGGAGTAATTGTATATGTTATATATTCTTAATGATCTTCCTTTGTATGCTAAATTGCTTTTGTGTTTTGGGACTATTTATGTAATTTTTTGAACTAGGAAAAGCTGTAGAAATGGAACAAATAAAAAGAAAATACCTTACAGTAGCGGATGGCAGAGGAATTGTGCCATCTTTGTCACACCACTAAAATATTTGAGGACTGCGTTTGCAAATTTTCTTCAGGCGGGGAAGTGCAAGGACGGTACCTAGAAATCTAACAGATGGAGGATTGATTTCTGTCATATTGAGGACTGAAACTAGTTAGGTGTGTTTTTAGTGGCTAGTGCAGTATGAAGTAGTAATCACGTAATTTTAGATTTTTCTTTGTTAAGCTTTTGGTCTTGCTGGATGTAGGGTGTGCAACTTTAAGCTAGTAATTTACTTTGTAGTGAAGGATGACAAAACTTTATATTCTTTCAGATCACTTTTGCTTTACCTGCTTGCTTTCATGTGCCTCTGAGTTTGTTTTCCATTTTTTTTTATAAAGGAGGGTACTGCAGCTTTGTGTATTGGAGCATAAGAGGCTCTGCAGACTAATGAAAGCTCTTTAACTGTGTATTAGTTAGAAAACAGTGTTTTCTTTCTTGTAGGTAAAAAGTAAGGAAAATAAAGGACTCTGTTTTAAACTGTGGTTGACAGCTGCCTCATTTCCACATGCTAGTGCAGTCATTAAGGTTCCCATGGCTTAAGCTTGACTTCAGTGAGAGACTGTGAAGTAACTTTGTGAATCATGAATTTCACTTTGTGAAGTGGGAGTAACTCTTTAATCAGACAATATGTTCAAGGGTAAAAAAGCAGAATAAACATTCTAGCCTTGTATTTCCTCTAAGCATCTTTGTTATCTAAATTTGTTCTATTCTAAATTAAAAACCACCCAAAACTGCTCACTGTACTTGCTCTAAAATAATGATACTCATTATCAAAAATACATTATAATATAAACATATGCAGAACCTTAATACTTAGAGAGGGTAATTTACTCAAAGCACTTGTCATGATGCTAAATGACTCCCTTGGAGCAGAGTTAAATTGCCTTAGTCCAACTAAACACCAAAGTGCTTTCATATTTGTTTGACACAAATTCCATTTGAGCTATCAACTATGGAATGTATCTAAAAAAAATATATGTATTAGTGTTCTAATTTCTAGGTGAACAGTCTAAAAATACCCTTTCCTTTACATGGGTAGCTTAATTTTAGTGTAAATTCTGTGTTACTGGAAAAAGGAAACCCTTAAAGATTTAAAAGAAATCATGCCTAAGGGGCAAATGTGAAGAAATGGAGAGACATTTTTAGCCACTTAACACTAAGAAGTTTTCAAAATATCGCTGCAATTGTACTGACATCACACCTGTATGCTGTTGTTGAGCTGCCCCAGTCTAGTTTCTGATATTGTTAATCCATGACTTCAGACAATAAAATTCTGAGAGTGTTAGATTTACTAATCTTTAGCTGCCCTGATATTGTGTGTTTCTTATTCTTGCCAGCAGAACTTTAATCTCTAATCTTCTAACTCTGTTATAAAATTGGACGTTGGGGGAATGTTTCCTAGGACCTGTTGAGTTAAACCTGATTTCTTTTTTAATTTCCTATCCATGATTGCAATTACTTTTCACTTCCTCTGTGAAATATTTAGTAAAAGAGACAATGGCATTATATATGTGCCTTTGGCAATGGTAGATATATCAAACCTGGTCGAGTAAATTCTGATGGTTTGATGCTAAATTAGACACAAGATTATTTTCCCTGGTAACCTAAAAAAAACCCCCAAAATGCACCATAAAACACCATCCACCCCTGCTTTTGTCCTGTCTAAATGTCAATAGTGTTTTGGGCACTTCAAAAATGTGTTCATTGGTATCTCATGTAGTCAATGGTGTATGCATGTGTGTAAGTGACTGTATGAAGCAGAATTTTATTCTTATAATAATCAGGCATAGAATAAACCTGATTTTTGCGTATATGTGCAATTGGTTGACATCGATATTTTCGTGGAATTTTTAAATTGTGGATGTGGATAACTATTCAAAGGGCAGCTGTGTATATACCTCATGAGATGTACCTGCTGTTTATGGGAAAGCAGTATTGTTTAGCATTGGTTTGGTGTTTCTTAAGGAAGGCAGTGAAAGTTGGCACCTCTGTGAACTTCCCTAGGGCTTTTGTTGCTGCACAGCTCACTGAAAGCCTTGCAGCAAAACACTGAATTTAAATTTCAGGTGAAAATGTTAGAACACAATAAATAAGTTGCAGTTTGTTTCTTCCTGAGCTGTGTGCATGTCTGCATTATTTTGCATGAGCTTTTTTTAACACCTATTCTTATATCCATATTTTGTTTTCCAGTGGTGCTCTAACAAAAGAACTGAAAAGTAGATGATGTAGAAAATACTGTTAAAAGCAAGTACATCAGATATAATCCTTCAACTCTTAGTAAGATCTTGGTTTTTTAGTTGCCTCCTTTGCCAACTCTAGCATCATGTTGTAAACAGTGAAGTGTTAAAAGCAACAGGTGATACATTTTGTTTTTCAAAAAAATGTTTAAGCTGTTTTAGTCTTTAAAATACAAAATCTTCTATCTAAGATAATGGCTCAGCTAATGACTGTATAATGTAATGTCTTTAAATCCACAAAATGAAGGATAATCACTGCTCTTGCAAAGATGGTATGATATCAACTGTAAGCATCATGTACTCTGACACTTGGTCATACCTAATATTAAACAAGCTATTAAAAAGATCTAACTTTGGTAAATAGCTTTATGAAGTAATTTTGCAGTGGAAGTGTGTGAAGAGGAGAATTAACATTTTCAAACATTGTCTGCTCATGGCTATAAATGTACAAATTTCTCTGAAAGCCAGGTTGACTTTTAAAACCTGTGTTTTGGTGAGTAATGAAGCTGTAACTTCAAAATAACTTCAGAATCAATTTAACTTTTGCCAATTAACAACTTTCTATAGAGAGTCTTAATATGTTCAAAATAATTCTGAATCCGAACATATTACTTCAGTTATCCATAAGGTCTGTGGTATCATATGGCTGTTAATGAAGCTTAAAGACATTTTCTAGTTAGTGTGGATTAATAATAAGAAAGGTGATATCTCTGTGACTAATAAAAAAGCCCTAAACAGCTGATCAGGTCATACTTGAATTAGCAAAAAGGAGCCCAATGATTGTGAGAAGACTGGACTAGTCAGTAGTAGATATAGGTGATACCTCAGGTTAGTCTAACTTAGTTAAACTAACTGGCAGTAATTTGCTTTTGCACCCACAAATTAAGACTCAGAAGAATATACCTGTTGGGTGACTTGGGGAGATCTTAGAAAGCAATACTACTTCTAAGAAGTTGGCAGGAACAGTATCTCTGGATTACTGATGTAACTAGGGCTTTAATACTCGGTTGCACAGAACTTAGGGGCTACTTTAAGCCTAACCGTTGGCTGCTTAACGCTACTATTTAAAAAAAAAAAGGTTTTCCTCTTTAAACTGAAAAATCTTGTTTTGCTTCACTTCTGGCTCTTTTTCACTTCTTCCTGGTAATGTGTCCCCAATGCATGTTTTCTCGTAGCCTTCAAGATGGTCAGCAAGGCCAGCAGTGCTCCTCCCAGGTCAGAGTGCAGTCCTGCCCCCCTTCCCAGGCAGCTGTGCCCGGCGCTAGCGCCTCCTTGCTGGTGAGAAATGGGAGTGTCCACTTAGAAGCATCACATGCCACTGCATCTGCTGTAGGCGGTAGCAGTTTGCACGATGAACTTGGTATGCAGGCCTTATGTAACCTTGGTGACATGGAAGTTTTAATACGGCAGATTTATTGGTAATAATGCAGTGAAAATCAGCTAACCTGAGTGTTTGTTTCTGAATCTTATGTATGTGTTTCTAGGAAGGCTGTATTGCTCATCAATTTGTTGCCTTTACAATCATCTTTCCAGGCAGTTTCTCTGACAAATGTGTGATGGGAAATAAGGAGGCATAGATGCAAGTAATGATGGTGTGAGAGCTTTGTTGATTTGAACAATGTAACACAAGCAATAAACATTTCCTATGGTCCTGCAGGCAGCTGAGCAGAGATGGAGACTTTGGGGATCTTCTGGTTCCTGGAAAAAACCAACTTGTTAATGGCTCCTAAGAATTCTTGACCGTACCTTTTCTAAATTAGTTGTTTAGCTGCTGTTCAAAAAAGAAATACTTATGTAAATGAATGCTTTGCTTTGAATGTACACCTTAATTTAGGAGCTTGGTATCAGAAGTAAATCTGGACTCTTTCGTGTATCAAATGTAATTTTATAGGGCTTTATAGTGTCCTCTAAGTTTTTCATGGTCCATTTTGTGTGGTATTCTTGTTTATTAACTTCTATGCAGCTAATAAAATTGCTAGGAAGAAGTTAAGATGGTCTTAATAAATGACTGATCTGCCACATAGTGCAGGGACAGGTTTGGAAAAATTCCTGGCAGGGATCTTTGCAGCCATCTATACATGGCCTGAACTATTTATGACTTCATCATTAATATGTAACTCTTCCTTGAGCTATTAAAATGAGCATCTTGAGCACTGACAATTATAAGTGATGGAATTTGGAGCAGCTGTCAGCTGTAATAACCTAAAAGTACAGGTTTGATCAGAACACTGACAAAACATTTGTTTCAGACCTTTGTGTAATCCAGGACTAAAAGATAAGTGAGTTGTCATCTTCTCCACTAGAGGGGAAGACTCCATGAGTTGCCAGTCTGTGATAACCCTTTAAATGTGAGTTTGCCTGAGTCTTCATTCTTGTGCGTCATCTAGTGCAGTATAAGGAAAAATGGAATATAAGCAAAACTGGAAACCACCTTGCTACTTGCTACCTGACCTTCTCTGAGATGTTTTATAAAACTTAACTACAGATGTAATAAATACACATGATCTAGTTATGTAATAATTTTTGTTGTAGATTCTATTGCTTTACTGTTTTCTAGATAGAAGTGTTATTATTTCAATCTCAGTGCTATGTGTTTCTCAACTATGAGAATTGTTACACAAAACCCATTTTCTTTATGTAATTTTGACTTCTACTTAAAATATATTTTTTTTCAAATAAGATAACCAATATAACAATTTCAGGGTTTTATCTCTGTCCAAGTTTAATGTTGAACTATATTCTTGAGGCCGCCATTATTTATTTGAAGGATTTGGTTCACCTTACCCAAAATAATCCAGTTGAGTTCTGTAGAATTTGTCATTTAATATGCAGTCTAGGTCTACATTATTTAAGAGCTTGTATTATTTACTCCAGCAGAAATCAAAGTAGATCATATATAAAATTCAACATGGCATTCAGACTCTCTGAAAAGGCATATTCATTGTGTTTTTTGTGCGTTGGAGTGTTCAGAAATTCATGGGACTCAATTCTTCTGAAACTTTACCCGTACTGTGCTTAGAATTATATGGGATATTACGTTGTCTTTGGGAGGCACAAAACTTCCAGGATCTCCTAAGTAGAAATCTGGTGTATAAGAGGGATTTGTTTCCTGTTTTGAGACTCTGAGCATCTAGTTTAGAATCCTTTGAGAGAAATGAGCAGGATTATAGGCAGGATCTTCGTGTGTTATTTTAGGAAAATCAAGTTTTCCAGTTGTGTAGGAAGCTTTGTGGAATAGGTGTTACCTTTTGTTAAGAGTAAAATAGTTGGCCAGATGGTGCAAGTTTTTGTGTGTGTGATGCCTTTATCAGGCCTGACAAGAAAGTATCTTTCTTTATAAGCGGTACATGGTTAGTTTGTTTGGGGGTTTTTTGTTGTTTTTTTTTCTGAACCCTCGGTCAGGGATGATGTAACACTATTTTTCTCTTTCCATTGAGTCTGAAGGTCTTGGTTTTGCTTTATCCCAAAGTATCTTAGGGTGAAAGATGACCTGTTACTTTAGGTTGCCTGTGGTTTGCGTTGGGAGAAGGTTGTAGTTTTTGTCCTTGATCAGCATCAGAATAAAAATTAAAGTGATGAAGGAGATATAACCAATTCTTTGTTGCTGTGCAAATCATTATGACTGCCCAGGGCAAAAAAAAATCCTGAAAATAGTGGCTAGGGAAATACATGGAAACAAAACCTGGTTTACTGCAACTGGAAATATGAGTGATAAACATAGATGGGATTATATATCTCTGTACAGTGCATAGAAGAGTTCCTTTTCCTAATTCAAATCCTCTTGGAAAGGCAAGCAGGGCACATACTCATTTACTGTAAAAGCCCTCCCATACAGGGCTCATGTTTTCCTTTACCAGTGCACTGTCTAATTCCATGTTTTTTCTATTTGTGTTGATATGAAGCTGCAGCACTTAACAAGACACACAATTTTTGGTTTTGTTTGCTTTAAAGTTTCTTGACTGTTAATTTGATTCTGGTGGCTTATTTCACCTAGGATGAGCCTCACTGTATTATACCTGTCCCACACCTGGTCTGGTGATGATAGTTATCTTTAACTGGGCATTGCCTTGGGAGTAAGGCAAGAGATGCTTTGAGGCATTATCTTCAGTCTTCCAGGTTCCAAGTAGAAAGACTTTCATCAGTTATACTGTTGGAAGGTTGAGGGGGAGGAACTGGAAAGGATGGAAAAGGAGCTTGATGTGGAGTGGTAAACATGAAGTAAATCATAGAAGGAATGCAGGACGGAAGGGAAAGGTGGCAAACTAAATGGCATGATTATTGGCAGGATTGATATAATACAAGTCTCAAAAGCAACAAAACATGTGCCATGACTTAAGTGAATGACAGTTTTCAGAGCAGAGTGTGGCAGTACTGGTTCTTTTTATTCTCACTAATAGCTGATTCTTGAGACAGGTAGGTTTTAGACAGGGATTTTTCAGCCCTTACAGTGAAGATTGATTAAATTCAAATTAGAATTTGTCAAGTAGTTAGGAATCCAAGTACTGACTTAGTAAAACAGATGCCCAGTACCTGAAGCTGGGGTGAAATAACAGACTCTTGTCCTTGGCTAGATGATTTTTAAATTGTTTTTGTGCTTAAAGAGAACTGTTCATCTTTACAAGATAATTATGGTGGTATGCTGCACCTGTGGTTGTATTGTTTATATAACAAGCAATAATCAGATTTAAGTATTTTAATTTATGAAGGCAGTTGAATGGTTTTGAATATCAAAACTTATGTAAAGATTAACATATACACTGGTTACTTATTAGATTAAAACCAATTTAGAAGCACTTACTCAGTACCTTTTGCTAATTAAATAGACATAATTTATTTGGGATGGATGTGGGAGCATGTTTGAAGGTCCATATAGAAAATAAATATTCACTCGCCATTATTCCTATGGAAAATATCCATGTTGTAGTCTGGAATTGGGTATAATTAAGTTAAGCTTTTGATGAACTTCATATAGGAACAAAAAATGAACTACTTTGAAGTGTTCTAACTGAAAACCTGTACGCCTTCATACCATAGCTAATGGTAAAATTTTGACCTTTGCAATTAAATCTCCTAGCAGTCTACCAATAGTCAAATTCTGATGACTTTGGTGTTGCTAACTAGGACTTAAATAATACTGACTGAAGCAGTACACAAATATATCTTGATCTAATGATGATGTAATTTCAACGTCGGTAAGCCTTTGCATGTCAACTAGTCTGAGTGGTTTGAAAAAAAGTAGTATTTATTAGATATAAAACTGGGATGCAAACTGAAGGTAACTTAGCTGAGGAAACCATCAGAGCACCATTTTAGTTAGATCCTGAGCCATTTCAGTCATCCAGATTTTGTCTCTGTAAGCTCATCATCCTGTTGCTGTTGCCTGTTGATGCCCTTAAGTGTGGGAGTATGAGTTTGTACAGTGTGAACTGTTACATGGTTGTCTCTGGATGTGGTGATGAACTATTTTGGTCTTTTGGAACAAGGAAACTTGCTTCAAAGAACACACTTGTCTTCTCTCCATGTCGGAATGAAGATGTATTTTGGATTTGTGTGCTTGAGTATCACAGTGTCTTGGTTTGTTATTGTAACCTGGTCCAAATATAATATTTTTGGGTGACTTTGCTAACAACTTACAGGTCTCCTTTTTTTTTTTGTCTGTGTGCAGAGGAGTTACAGACCTTTATGTTGAGTAGGCAAACATGCTGTTGATCATATTTCTTGATTTGCAACATAATCTTGGGAGTCTCTCATTTGTTCACAACTTGATAAAACTACAGGCTTGAGAGAGAAAACACATTCTCAAACTTATTCGATGTGGTGCTGTTCCTAATATCCCACAGAGAATGTTGTGGGAGACAGGAGTGGGAGAGACTCACTAGAGTAAATAAAAATGCTAGGTTTATCCATATGTATTGAATCTTGAGTGTTGAAATTCTTTCTTAGACTTTGTGTACTGTGAGGAAGCTGTTCCTATCTCACAGAGTTCAAAAATTAAGGATTTTTAAGAACTCAGACTTTTTTCTCCAGTAGACTCAGATTATATCTCCATATAGTAGACTATATCTCTATAATAGACTCAGACTATTATCTCCAGTCACACTTTGGAGTTTGTCTCACCAACAGCATGAACAGTCCTGTCAAGTTTTCTACCAAGATGAGTTGAGACTTTTCTGAAAAACCTTTTTATTTAAACCAGCCAAAAAACCCCAACAGAATGACAGCAACAAAATCAAACCAAATCAAAAATAGAGAAAGAAAAACAAAAAAAGGGGGCAGAAAAAGATTTTTTTTAATTAGAAGCTGTGCTGTGCTTGCCAGGGAGCTAACTTTCACTAGAAAGCCTATTTAAATAAATGGGTGAATTGCAAGCATGACATATCCTGAGTCCATTTGTTAGTTTGTGTATGAACAATAGGAATTAAGTGTTCTGTTTGTTTGCTACCACTATTAATCAGGTTTGTTATATCCCACGGCAGCAGTGCAGTATTTACACCAGCAATATGAATGCAGTAAATTTTGATAGATTCAAAGATAAGTTGGGTGACACAGGGAACTGTAGATATGAGAGAGTGTAATAGTTCAGTAAACTTCCTCTGAAATAAATATCTGATGTGTTTTCTCAGCCCAAGGGAAGGGGAAGTTGTGTCCAAGTATTATATTCTAACTTCTGTGACTAGAATTTCATTAAGTTTAAAATTAAAAAGTTTAATTTCCAGGATCTCTATTCAGTAATGCAAAACCCTGAAGAATTTAACCCAAGCTTCCTTTTTTTTTTTTTTAAGGGCTGGTTGCCCAGGAGATTTTTCCATAATAATTCACCTTTTTGTCCTAAATAGAACCTGAGGTGTATTTGTATTGTCCAGTATCTCCATGTTTGCTCTTGAAACTTTTTATTGACACAGTTAAGAAATAAACCTTTGTAGCTAAGGGTTTTTATTAGCTGTGGAAGATTACCCGTGTTATCTACTAGTTTAAATTTTAAGCTTCAGTATTAACTGTGTACGACACACTGCACTGAAAAACCAAAAGATAATCAGCTCATGTACTTCATTAAAATCTTATCCAATGAGGAAAAAGCCCTAACAAGTGAGCTTTGTACTTATGCCTGGGGCCGATGTAATTGAATATTGAGAGAGAGCTGCTGCATTACTGAGCTCTGGTGGATGCTGTTGGTGCCTCCTGAGCTATGTAGGGGGCTGTCTTGTCACAGTGGTGGCTCTGAGCACAGCTGTGGTACTTCCCTGGTTGGTCTGAAGTGCCCCCTCTGAAGGTAGGAATCTTTATGAAGATATTTTCAATATACCAGGGTTTTTTTTCTTCATTTCACTGGTTTTAAGCATCTAGTTTGAGGGATTTAACCTGCTAAGATTCAAATGCCTCTGAATCCAACTTATATGTCTGTGGGTCTGAAGAGAAGGTGGAACAAGATTATACCGTGTTAAAAATATTCAAAATCCACTGTATTAGCAGGTTATGTTCTCACAGAAATGGCAAAGATTGGAAGCTCTCATCTTGTTAGGTGTTTTTGGGGGGACTGCTTGTTATCTTGTATCAGCAGAAGAAGCTGCAAGACACAGCTGAGAGGTATATACAGTTCTTCACATGCTCCACTTGCTTGTATAAGCTGATCTTGGAATATTGCATGTTCTGCATCATGACTTAAGAAGGATTTTAAGCTAGGGGAGATGGAGAAGTTGGCGTATCATTTAATATGAGATCAGTTTCAAAATCAGGTTTCCTGCATTCAGAGCTGAAATATATTGAACCTGGCCTTCAGGGAAAATTACAATGCTTATCTCTCAGATCAGGCCAATGTTGGGAGGAGGGTACTGTGAAAACATAATATTTGAGTAAGGTAATTTATCATTTGAGTTATAATCTTTGGCTAATTTTTAAATTTTGTATTTTGGAAGGAAGTCCAAATGGTTTATCTAAGAAGTTGGTTTGCAGTCCTTTGTTCTTAAACTGAAGCATTTGTTTCTGGTTTGTAGAATAAATCTCTGCCTCACATTCCTTTTTTGAGTTTCCTGAGTCAACTTATGAAGCATCTCTGACCACTTCTTTCAGTCTTTGTGTTTCTTTTCAAATAGACATGGGCTTCTCAAAAGAATTTTATTCAGGATACTTGGGTTATCTCTGCTGTAGCTGAATGTTCTTAAATGCTGATAGTTAATGATTTACTGATGGTTCTTTTTGGGGTGGGGAAGAACTGAAGAAGCTGGTCACTGCAAATTTTTCATGTGGTTATTCTCTAAGGGTATTGAAAGGCTTACACTGTCCTTCTGTTCTGTTAATGGTGGCATCTTGTAAATACAAACTCTTCAATTCAGTACTGCAGTTACAGTATATATGTTACATGAAGTAGTACGAAAGACAACTGTGTAGCTAATGTCTGCACTGGTGATGCATTCATGTGTAATCACATTTTATATTTTGACACTGATGTCAATTCAGTTGTCTGAATTGATCTCTATAGTAAGTTAATGCATAGAAGCTACTGCCAATGGCATGAAACATGAGGAAATTTTGACCTGCTTTTGACTTTTTCTTTAATAGGTAAGTTCAGTTCTACGCTCTACGAGACAGGGGGCTGCGACATGTCACTTGTGAACTTTGAGCCAGCTGCAAGAAGAGCATCCAACATCTGGTGTGTGTGAAGGCCAGTCAAGAGTGATGATTGTTGTCTTACTGCAATCCAATATTTTATTCTAATTTTAAAGGGTTATTTAGTATGGACTGTGAAAAAAAATCCATACAATATATTAACCATATACTTTCACTTTTGTGACCCAAGTGATTTTTACTAGAAGATGACAATAAATTAAATATTACCTCATTAAATGAATGCTTACTATTAGCTTAAGCTAATATGCTTCCAAACTGAGAACTTGACAAATGCATTTTTTGTTGGCTTATAGAAGGTCTTTACTAAAGATTTTAACCCATTTTTGAGAAAATAGGTGGCTGTTGACCATAATGGCTATTGAACTTCCAGTTGCGAAGCCATTGTAAACTGATAAATTTATTCTCGAGTTCATAGAAGGCATCAAACAGTAAATGAAAGCGTTAACATGCCTGAGATTAAAATTTGACTTGCAGCTGAAATAGCTAGCTACGTATTGGAAAGTTTATCTGCTGTTGGAAAGATGCCCTTTCTTTCTCTGAAGGAATAGGAGGCAGAAGAAAGAATAGCAACCCAAAACCTCCTGTGGCTTCCCACCTGCCTCCAATCTACTTCACTGTGTAGAATTGCTCTGAAGCTATTGTGTCATGCTGAATGCTATAATTCCTACCACATGTAGGTGGAATAGCTCTTGGAATTATGGAGTAATGAATATAAAACATCCTATCCTCAAATCTTTCTTGTGAGAGTATGCAAGTGCCTTTTGTAGAATTGAATTTTGACAAAAAGTTCTGCATTCCTTCCACAAAGCTGCCAATCCCTGCCTCTAGTGCTTGCATGTTCCAGATGCAATGGCTTTGCTGATGGCTGCTGTTATGAAGTTGTATGTGCTAATGGAAGGAACAAACTGGCCACTCCAGATAATCAGATTCTTGGCTGTAAAGAAATCTCGAGTTTCAGTGAAGTAAAATTGATAACAAAGAATGTTTTTATCTTAAGGCAAGGAACTGAAGGAAAGTTGCATAAATTTGATACAAGTCTTACTACCATGTGATTTACATGGAAAACAAACATCCAAAAGCTATCCAAAATTGGGGAAAAAAGCAATGGTTGGATATGGACTCTCATACAGTAAGAGAAATTTCTCTTCGTCTCTAATGAATGGAAATTGGCAAGTAATTTTGCTCTTCTTACCAGAGGTTAAACTTTATATAAAGTTATGCTTTTCAAAAGCAGTTGAAGTAGCTCACTTTACTTGTGCTAAGTATGTACTATTTTTGGCAGTTTTGGGATCTTAATAAAAACAGTATAGAATTAAGTGAAACTGCATGTGAACACCTAGCGGCCTCTGCACTTCTTTAGAGATGTGATTTATGTTTACAAATCAGTAGCTAACAGCTTATAAAGTATTTTTGTTTTTTCAAGTGGAATAATGGCTATCATTGTCGTTTGTTTTAGACAATTTAGGGACTGGGTTTTGAAAAAATGTTAAGGGTAAGGTTAAAGAATCTCCTGGCTTACTATACCTCTGGAACGTGGAACCAAAATACATGAGATTAAGTGGCTACTTGGATTTATAATAAATAATAAGTGACTGAAGGAAAAACTAAAAGATAATTAGATAAAATTCACAAGGTATCAAAATTAATTTGGGACACTAGAGAATTAGAGTGACCTGTTGAAATAAAATGTAGTTTATAATCTGAAGTATTTTCCCTGTTCTTATAGTGACACGGACTCTCACGTATCGAGTTCTACCTCAGTTCGCTTTTATCCACATGATCTAGTAAGTTTTTCTTACTTACTTTTAAAGCATGCAAAGAATCAGAAGACTATCCAACTTTATAGCACTGATTAATCATTCTGTGTGGTAGTTCTCTGTTCTTACAAAAGAATTTTGTCTGGAATAATGAAGAGAAAGTATTTAGTATTGTAGTGTCTTCATACATACATACAAATTAATATTTTTGCATAGCACTTTAAAACTTAGTTGGTTTCCTCTGATCTAAAACCTAGGGATTTAAAAATGCTCATAGAAATTGTTCTAAGATACCTTGTGAAGTTTCCCAAGATAATGTGTACAATTTGGACAGATTTCCTTCTGTGTGTTACTGAGGTTAGCAGGCAGCAGAAAGACTAAATATTGTGTTCTGACCAAAAGAAACTTCACTTGAGTAATTTCCATGAAAGGAATTTGAAATCTGTCATTGGCATCTGCTGTTCAAAATTTAAATTTATATGCAAGGAGTGACTGGGAAAACAAGGCAGAAGCTTACACTGTTTCATACTGCAAATAGCTTTATAATTCCTTAGTTTTCTGATCTGAAAGCTTTTGTACTATTGTCAAGTCCAGATATACCTGTACTCTTAATTCTGAAGTCGTATATTATGTTCTGAAAACTGTGCAAATGGTCATGGTTCTTAAGCCAGCAAACTGAAGAGAAGTATGTTGAAGGACCTAATGATCTAATCAAGAGGGAAAACGAAATACAGCTTTAGAATTTGGCAGAGGAGCAAGAGACTTCTGTTTGCCTGACCATGCTTTTGATCAAGAATGTGCTTTTTAAACTTGGTGTCTGCTGGAGGAACTTGCTTTGCTTTCCACAGTCTCCCTTGAACACGTAGCCTTCAGAAGAGAGGCTGCATTACCTCTTCAGTGCTTTTGGTTTGCCAGTGTAGCTTTATTGGAGGGAATGATTCTGTTTTAAGGCAAATTTTTGACTGTAAAAGCTCAGCTCGTGCACCTAAATGGAAATTTCCACTGAAATTTATTATTAGTGCCATGAATGTTATGCTGATTTTGCCTTTTAAGAAACTAAGTTTTTAAAAAATTGTCAAAAAATGACCTGTTTTCTGACACGGCTTACCTTAAGTAGTATGGTTTGTATTTTTGAAATGCCTTTAGAAAGGGAGTGTTTCTGCTTGTTTTTTCGTTAGTATTTTTCTAGGAAGGAGTAGCTGGCTAAGCATAGTTAAGTACACTGATGACTTAAGGAGTGATGAAAAAAAAATTATAAATCAAGAAACTGAATGTTAAACTTAGATGATTGTAGGGAAAAAGCCCCTCCAAACACTAAGCCTGGAGTTTTGACACTTGAAGATGGCATGAGTATTGAAATTTTACTCTTTGCCTTAGACATTTGTGATGCTTTTTCATTAAAGGACATTTTAACAATTATATTGCCTAAGAATAAAGGGCACTACCTCAAGATGTTTCTCGGCCTGTTAGAAACTGGAATAGACCATATATATGTACTATAGTATCTTATTAGCATTGAGTACTCTCTTTAAGCATCTTTCATGGTTGTTAGTATTACTGTGTTTTTCATGAGAACTCTAAGCAAACTACAAAATAAGTAATAGTCAGTTGTAAATAGTACTTGACTGTTTAGGGCAGAGCTTTTTATTTGGTTCGTTTCTGAGTGTATTCTGGATTCAGTGAGTTGGAATTTGACTGCTGGTGCATGAGTATGTTGCTTTGTCATGCAAAAATAACCATTCAGCATGGATTTGCATGCAGATTAGGTGACTATAAAAAATGTGTTGTAATTTATTTAAATTAATAATTGGATTATCCTTGTAGTGTCTGTTGACCATGTATCAGTTTACTTGTCTTCAAATTTGAAGTTTTCAGAGTAAATGGGATAATATGCTTGGAAGACACATTCATTTGAAATAAGGCATATGCTGAAATGCCAAAGAGTTGTTGTATGCAAACTGTTATTGCTGCTAGTCCTGTTCATGTGCTGTGATAAGAACAGAAAAAGTAAGTAGAAGCCTGTTATAGTGCTTAACATGTAATTTCTCAAACGTGAGACTAAAGAATTCTAGTAATTTTCTTCAAAGCAATTTTCAGTATAATACAGTGATTCGATATAAACGAGCGTTTGTTAATACTAACTTTGTTTTAGCTTTCTCTTCCTCAGATCAGGTTGAACAGGCTGCTAACAATGGATACAGATCTGCTGGAGCAGCAAGATATTGACCTGAGCCCTGACCTTCAGGACCACATGCAGCCTCAAGAGGAAGCAGCTCAAAAAGTCAAGCAGTACTATCGCTTTTGGATCCTGCCTAAACTTTGGATTAGCATCAATTTTGATAGATTAACTCTTCTGGCTTTGTTTGATAGGTGAGATCCTTGTATGTTGCCAGACCTCAGAAAGCAAAGATGAAAAAGTTACTAAACTGTAATATAGATAAAACTATCCTTAGAGAATTGTGCTTATTTACTGTACCCTGAAAAATGAAATAATACTGAATGTAGTTTTTCTAAAATAATGAAGGCTACTCTCCTTTTTTCTGTAGCAATCAAAAAAAGAAAGGAAACCAACCCTCAGGTTGCCTGTGTGGGGCATTAATGCATTTGAATGATCAAATAGAAACATTTGTTGCCAATCTTTAAAGCTAGAGTATAGCCTTCTCCAAAAATTAATTGAAAATGGTCTACAACCTGGCATACACTTAGTGCGGTAAATAGAAAGAATTTGCCTGCTGTTTCAAAGCATTTTTTGGATGAGTCATTTAATACTATGACTTCTACTGTGCCTGCTACATTTACCTAGAGGAATAAAATTAAGGTTATCATCCAGTTACCAGGTTTTGGAATATGTAGAGTATTTATCATAACCATTATTTGGTAAGAACCTCCTTGAAATAGACAGGATAGTGATTCTGTCTAGGGAGGAATACTCATAAGTCTGTTCCAAAGCACTAGCAATATCATTGGAAATTATTGCTATTCCACTTGGCATATCTTACTCAAGTGAGAATATTTTTAGTTTCTTCATTAGAAAATCATGAATGACAGATTATAGACACAGGGAAGTTATCATGCCTGTGTTTTTCTTAGGCTTATCATCATCTTGGATGGGCTTTGAATATAGATTTATGTTATGAACTGTGCTTCTAGTGAAACATCGGAATTATTTCTAAAATTATCTGCTGAAGTTATCTTCTGCTGTTTAAAGTTCCATAAGGTACTAACTGCTTTCAGCTGTCATTGACAGCCTGGTAGCTCCTGGCTTTGCTAAATGACAGTGTGCTAGTAGACTATGGAAGTTGATAATTATTACTGACTCAAATCTATTGATAATAATTACTGACTCAAATCTATTCTTAACTACTTTGCTACCAGTAGCATAACCCATGTTAATTTTTCACCCTAAGTGCTCTTTTGCAGCTTTTTCTAGACATAGTTAACTTTAAATTCCTTTTTTTTCTTTTTTTCTCTCCCTTTAAAACAGGAATCGTGAGATCCTTGAAAACGTATTAGCTGTCATCCTAGCTATTCTAGTTGCATTTCTGGGCTCTGTACTTCTTATAGAGGGCTTTTTCAAGGATATTTGGGTCTTCCAGTTCTGCCTGGTAATAGCAAGTTGCCAGTACTCACTGTTGAAGGTATTTTAATTTCTCTTTACTTTCTACGAACTACAGATATAAATTCAGTTGGGTGTTGCAGGTTAGGCCTTTAAGGAAAAATGTGCATGCTTATGATTTGTGAAGAAATGAGTGAACTTGGCCTCATGGAAAGTTTGATAGATGGTAAGGCAAGGTTGTGTCACTAGAATGGCTCTGCATCTGCTTGTTACACCATCTTGTTGTCATGCATTTTTTTGATTCATAAAGAGGAGCACATGCTTACTTGTTGAAAACCAGCGATGAACTGAACTTAGTTTTATTGGTTTGGGTTTTAATTTTCTTTAGTGTCTACACCTCAGAGCATTCATATGAGGCAATTATATCTAAGCATATTTTTAATCAGATAATTAATTTTTATTAGACTGATAATGTTTATTGTAATCTAAGAATGATTGGTTATTTTTTATGATTTTACTATTAGGATGGAAATTAGATTTAAAATTGAAGCTCCTAATGCTGTTGAAAAATAGTAGAAGTCCTGAAATTAAAGGGGGTTGGGGATTTGTTTTAGAGTTTTGGTTATTAACGTATACTCTTGAAATAGATTTAATGGTTTATGACATGGTGCTAGTTAAAGGCTGCAGTGTGGCTTGGCAACTGTAAAATTAATTGTAGATATTGTTAAAAGAACTTCAACCAAGGTGTGTGTAGGGAGGTTAAGACACTTAACTGTAGATTGGGTAACTTTCCTCTTTTTATTTTGGTTTCAGAGTGTTCAGCCAGATTCTTCTTCCCCTCGACATGTAAGTCATGGGCATGCACCAGTGTACTAACCCTGCAAATGCAGAACTCCCACAGGGAATTGATCATTTTGGTTTGATTTTTCTGGTATTTCTCATATGTTCCTTCTTATAAAGCACAAAAGGCTTGTAGTTGTCTTACTGTGTGAAGGGAACTGATACTGTTTCCCTCCTGCCGTACCCTTTGTATTTAGCAAATCATGTCCTCCTGTTCTGAGCCTAGCTTTTGCTAGGGAGCCATGTCATGGTAAGCTTTTTGATGAATCTTTATTATTCTAGCAATTATACTGAGAAGTGTTCTTAATGTTGTAATTTGCTCTGCTGGTATGAACTGACAATAGCTTTGATGTTCTGTTTTAGTCATGTAGATCATTCAGTTGTTCTAGTGTGCACACTGCTTTATTTTTTCACTCTAATAAGCTGAGTTTGCAATACTTTAGTGAGCATTAATGTTTGAGCATGGAAATGTTAATGTTCTAGTATTGCACAGTATGTTTATATTCTATTGTGCATCTGTTAAATTGCCAGGACAAAATAATACCTTTATGTCCTAGATAAGATGTGTAAAGGCACTATTCCTCTGCAGCAAGTCATTAATTCTGTGTAAGAAGTTGTGTTTTGATAAACACCAATGGAGATTCTGTTCCCCCATCCAGCAGAAGCAGTATCTGAGTAATTAACTTCAATCCCTTTTTCCTTAAAATTGATTTATTCTCTGTTGCTTACGAAGCCTAGTCAGAGCTTCTCTAGCATTTAGCACTGCAAGGAATATAACATGAAATATAGCTGAGACTAAGGGTATATATAGCTTAGTCTAACTTAATCTAACTGTTGTGTCTTTGTTATATCAAAGCCACAAAAATCACAGACTGGTATCACTGCAAGGCAATGCATACAGGATTTTATGAAGAACACTTTAGGATATGGTGAGGTGACACGATATTAGTTGATGACCAGTGATTAATTTTGATTCTGAAGCTATCTGTAGCAGATGAATAAAAGTTACTTTATCCACTAATAATGAACAAATGTTGGTGTTTTTGTGGTTTCTTTTTAAACAGGGTCACAATCGTATCATAGCCTATAGTAGGCCTGTATATTTCTGTTTGTGTTGTGGTCTGATTTGGCTGTTGGATTATGGCAGCAGAAACATAGCTACAACAAGATTCAGGTTGTATGGAATGGCTTTCACCAACCCATTGCTGCTGCTGTCAGCCAGGGACTTAGTTATAGGTGAGTGGCTTTTTTGTGAATTTGAGTTGTTTGCTTTACAGCAGTAGAACTTTATGGAAACCTTTTCCCCTTCTGTAGCTTTGCTGTAACAAACAGCAAAGGTGCCCTCTACTAAAATTTTTCGTTATCCAGTGTCTTAGCCCTTATCCTTGAACTTCCTTATTGAACTTGGACCTGCATATGCTAACCTATGCTTGGAGCTAGCTGCTCAGTGGTTAAAAAAACCTTTTGATTTGGATCCTTTCACACTCTCTGGAGGGGCTTGTGGCAGATGAGTAGGAGTTCTTTTAAGTCAGGTTATTTGTATTTAGCAATTGGGCAGGATGGTACAGACACGATTGTAAAAAATAGTATACACAAGTTAAGTCATATTTAATGTGTCTCTTCTCAGAACAGCCCTATCAGCAATACCAAAAATACAATTTTTGAGCTGCACTTTGATTTTGAGGTAATTTCATTGTTTTCTGAGTAGCACAGTGCATTCAGAATACTGATGACATTTAACTCCATTCCCCCCCTAAACTTAATGCAAAAACCAAACAACGTAAACCCCAAAACAACAATCCTTTCCCCTGTTAGGAAAATAATTACGGCTCTGTAGTCTCAAACAGAGCCCATAGAAAGGAGAGAGACAAACATTTCAAGACCATCTTATCATGGGAACTTTGTGTGTTGCTTTAATGGAGCAAAGTTATTTGGGTCATCTTCTGTGGATCCCTGCTTCTGGTGGGGTAAGAAAATCTGTAAGAATCCATCTAAACTGAATGCAGTTGCTCTTCAATTGTATCAAAATACCTGTGTGTGAAAGACTGCAGCAGTTAAATGTTAGGTGTGCATGCCCCCAGACCATTTTCTGTCCAAGAAAAATGAAAACTTAGTCTCAGTGTGTGTTTTTAAAAATTTTAATTGATAAGTATTACTGACTCAAGCATTTTGGATATTAGCTTTTATTATTTGATTTTAGGAACGTCCTGTATTTTATGCCTCATACTGCTTCCCTCTTCAACTTTCTGCTAATAATTCTGTATTTAAATGCCCAGATGGAAAATGTGTAAGGTGCATATTTATGAACAGAAACTGTCCAGACACTTTCAAAGGTGTTTTTTGAACAAATTCTTTGGTTCTCTTAATGTACTGGCATACTTGATTCTGTATCAGTAATAAAAAAAGAAGATAGAAGATACTTTAGACTCATTCACGATACAAAACTAGCTTCATTTCTCTTGATAATGCTCTGTCAGTTTTGAAAGTATTTTCTTCCCTTTTCTACCACATGGAGTCATTGCTATTATGTATACCCATATCCCCATAAGATAATACATAAATATACATATAGGTGGTGTGTCCTCCTGTGGAAGTGAGCTACTTTGTAAAAGTACTGAAGAGTGAGTCTTTACCAGTTTTAAAAGATGTGGTGGTCATGTCCATTTTGGCATTAGCTTTTAAAACTACTTAGTTCAAGAGTTCTAAGTGGGGTTTTGATCCTTATGTTTTACTGTTCCTCTGGGGTATCTTGCAACAGCATATGCGGTTTATATTTCTTAGCAGTTTTTCCAATTAAAAAAATCAGGTTATCAGAACAGCTTACTTCAAAAAAACCAAAAAACAGAACAACCCCCCCAAAAATAAAAACCCCAAACCGAACCCAAAACAAAACCCCAAAAACCAAAATGATAGAACACCAAACAAAACAAAAAAACCACCCCACCAACTTGCACTACACATGCCACTCCCCCCCAGCATGATACACTTGCCCTTGGAGCAACTCTTAATGTTGCTGAAGCACTGTTTCAGAAAGCTTTGTGTGTACTGCAGACCAGACTGGCTGCTGGCAAACACACTTCGTTAGGTAAAAATTTCAGCTGCCTCTTTTCCTGTTCCCAGGCAAAGGTACTGTGAGGACATAGGTGCAGGGCAAGGTGAACTTTGTGTTTAGATAATGTAAATGTTGTCTCTTACAACAGGCAAGTGAGGGCTAGCATAAATACTTTATTTTATGTTCCACCTATTGCACTTGATCAATTGCTCTAAATCTATTCCACATTTATAATAATGATTTTATCTTTCCACCTAGTTGGTCACTGTTACAAAACAATGATGTTATGGATTGTAAAAGCATCATAAATATTGGCTTTTTGCTGGACTACCCTTAAAAATTGTGTATTCCCAGATCTGTGTAGTAACTTTGTTTCCAATGGGCCCAAGATAGTTTGACTTGGAGACTTTTGAGAAACAACTTTTTAACCTGTCAGTGAGCGAACACTGTATTTGCCTTCTATGTCGGCTTCCTTGAGTAATGACTTGAAATAGAGGTTTTACTTGAGAATTCTGAAAAAGTATTTTCTTCAAGCATCGAAAAGCTGGTCTGTAGTTCCTATATTTCCTAATTAGTTTCAGTAAAAAATACAGAATTAAGTGTTTTTTCCCAGGCTTGCAACCTGCATGTTTTTAAATTATGTTTTTGTTTAGTATTACTATAGAGTAAGGGAAAAAAATCAGATTCTGATTATCTATCGCACTGTAGATATTTCTCACGTGATGTCCTTCAGTGTCCAACCATTCTGAGTATATAAAATTAGAAAATTTAAGACTTGTGGTGCTTTACAAGATACTTTAAAATCTGTTTCTTCTTTTGGTCACTGAAGCTACAAGTCAGTAAGGTGATAGAATATCCTCCCTAAACTGCCAGATTTTGTCTGCTAGGGTTATTTTTGTTATTGATCCTTCTATCATTCAGAATTTAGAACTTACAATGTGCTGTCTCATGTGAATTAGCTCTGAACTACTCTATCTGAACATGTGTAGAAGATTATTGCTGCATCATTTATTCTTTAAGATGGAAGGTGATACGTACAGGTTGAGACATACCATTTTCTGTATTGAAATTAGGTGGCATTCATTTATCTTTGTGTTCTGAAATCCTGTAATTTGCAGGTGTTTTCATGATTCATACAGTTGTCTGTTCTTGTTAAAAAAACCCAAACAAACAAACAGAAAACCCAGTTATTTAGGATTAGTACTTTCAGAAGTGGTGTGGGAAAATGAGTAAAGTTGTCAGATGTTATTAGTAGCAGAAAACCCAGAGGTGGAGTGCTTGGCCTCCCTTACAGAGTTGCTGGTGTTAGGTTGCTCCTGGAAGTCCAGACAGGCAGTTAGGCTTGGATAAGCCTCACTTACAATGAGTGAAAATTTTCAAGTCTAATCTGTAAACAGTCCTGGCTGATCTTTGCTAAATAAAAATGGAAAGCCTGAATTGGCTTGTGTCCATGTCTATAGCAACTAAAAGGAAAGTACTATTGATTTGTGTGACCTCTGTGTTCAGTCAGTTCTGAGTCATTGAAGTAGGATTTTACATAATGTATATTTTCCTTAGAAATTTATAATAGAAGTACTTCAGTGATGTTGAGTTAAAATGGGGTGTGTGATACCCTAGAATGTCAACTGAAAAATATCTTACCATGCTGGTTTTTTTCGTATTCACCACTTTTTCTACTCTTTTTTTTTTTCCTGTAGTGTTTACACTATGTTTCCCTATAGTATTCTTCATTGGTCTCCTGCCTCAGGTGAATACATTTGTGATGTATCTCTGTGAACAGCTGGACATTCATGTCTTTGGTGGCAATGGTGAGTGTTGTGTTTTGTCAGTGGCAAAAGTATGATATGTGGAGCAGCCAAGATCAGTTGGTTAGTTAAAAAACTCCAGTGGTTATGCTATTTTTATTCCTACCCTCTAAACATAGAATACTTAATTGTATTTATAAAAAGCCTAAAAGTCTTCTGATTGATTATTGAGAAATAGAATTACTATCCTAGTGTGTCACTTCTTCCTCAACTGGTTTCTATTGCTGTTAACTATTCCCATGGTAAAGCTGTTCAATAACTAAGAAGATTAAAAAAGCCACATAAAATACTCTTGATAAAAATTACTTGTAGGGGAAAATACACATAGCTGCTCTGGTTTGAATTGCCTTTTTTCTCTATCAGAGGAAACTAGGGGGCTGATACAAAATACTTCAGTTTGTTTAAGGTAGTATAACTTAAGAAGATAACCATGTTTTTTTTTCCTTTTCATTTCCATGATATTCAGCTACCACAAGCCTGCTTGCAGCACTTTACAGTTTTATCTGTAGTATTGTGGCAGTAGCATTGTTGTATGGACTGTGCTATGGTGCCCTGAAGGTGAGAAAAATTTTATTCACAGTAAACATTAATGTTCTCTGCTTCCTTCTGTATTAAGTATCCAACTACTGAATTAGAAACAGAGTTTGATTTACTGGGGTTTTGTACTTGCTCAGCTGTGATGTCAATAGAGGAGATGCAATGCAGGAACAAAGCCTTTTTTTTTCTTTTGTTTTTAAGAGGTGTGTGTGATTTGTGCCTGCTCTAGTGGGCTCTTTCTTTTGGTTGAAAACACATGACGTTTACCATAATTTCCGTTCTGCATCAGTTCTTGAAAGTATCATGCAAGTGACTTGTTTCTAGCAGAGTCTGCATGTATTTGTATGTGAACCTCTCAAATTGGCTCATGTAAGTATTTTTTTCTGGTGCTGCAAGAGTGAAATAGTCTTCTCTAATTAATATTTACTTGAGAAGAAACCAAGAAATAGTTTGTAATGTCCAAGTGAAGATGTGTGCCTATCTGAAGGGGAGAGTTAGAGTTAGCTGGCAAAGGGACACACATACACACCCCACACATACCTTGTTTTCCTTGCTTGAAATGGTGTTTGAAAACAGTATGGAGTGTGATGCTGGTTCTGTTTATTCATTTCAGGTGTGTGTCAATCAGACATGCTCAGCTTACAATGAACTGTAGCACGTGTGGGTCCAACTCAGTTGACTGGCTTTTCCACTTTAACACAGAGTAGAAAGTTCCTAGAGGAGTTACTCCCATGATGATGGGAGTTGTCACCTGCAGGAGATCATTAGCTTTCTGTGAATTTGTGCACTTGTCTCATTAGCCTTTTGTAAACACATCCATTTAAGACAAACAAGCTTTAGTTAAGAATAACTGTTTCATCTTTGCAGATCCAGTACAGATCAGGAAAACACAAATAAAGCCACTGTTTAATCTGCATTCAGCACATTAGAAAGAAAAACACCTTGAGTCAAAATACATGTAATGTTCCAAGTTAAGAAGTGACTGAATACAGCTCTTAAGAGCCCGTTGTCTCAAGGAATGCAGGAAATGCTTCATAAGGGTTATGAGAAATGATGACTCTTTAATGATTAAGATGGTGTAGACTTGAGGGATGTAGGCTGTGTTGGAGTTTCTGATCTATAGTTAGATATAGGTAAAGATGGAACAATATTTTTGTACAAAAAGCCCTGGCTTATTTTTGTGGAACTGTAGTTAATTTCTCTGTTCTCTGTGATATAAGTAATTCTTGTATGTCAGGTAAGTGGCGTGTACTTGTCTGGTTTTTATTAACATTTTGTTTGTCTCCAGGATTCCTGGGATGGGCAGCATATTCCAGTTCTCTTCTCCATATTTTGTGGTTTGTTAGTGGCAGTATCATATCATCTCAGCAGACAAAGCAGTGACCCTTCTGTACTTTTGTAAGTGACTCAGTTTGTATCTCTTCCCCAATGAGGAAGGAAGTTGCAAGGAAAAACTACGACTAATGTTACTTCTTAGTACTGTTTGAACTTGTACTCACCAGCAATAAACAAAAATAGTATATTCTTGGTTGGATAGTTAGAAATTCTCGCATTTTGCATCTAGTTCCTTCTCCAGCAATGACGTTTTTTGTGATTTCTGGTAAATCACTTACGTGCCGAAATCTGATTTAATGGCCTGTTGATGTCCTCCAAAATGTCAGTCAGGTGCTATCTTTCTTGCTGGGTTTGTTGGGAATAACATGTACCCTTTCTGTCTTTAAAGAGGTGCTCAAGGCACTGGTTTAAGCTGAAGTCCACAGGGGGACTTCTTGAGCACTTCCACTTCATTTGTTGATGTATTCTTGTATTGAATGTGTGCTCCAAGCACTTGTTCAAATAATTATGCTAAATTATAAGGATCTGTTTTGGTGATGAGTACTCCCATCTAGCATGGGGAAACAGATAGTCATGTTATTCTGGGTTGGAGTAGAGATCTGATGCTGAGAATGTTTCAGTTTATGATGATACATGTAAGACAAAATAGTTGCTTCCAGTAGGAGAAACACCTCCCCCAGAACAGCCAATAAAAGCTCAGTGGCATACCTAGGTTAGGCAGAGCTTGAACTTGGATTTAAATGTAGCTGTAATGTTGGATGAATTTGATAAATAGTGGCCTGGTGTAGATAGTGAAGAACCTCCTCTGTGAACAACAAAATTAATGATTCGTAAGTGTTTACACCAGAGGAAATTTCTTTTCTTTGTGTTGACCATTAAACCTTGTCCAGTTACTCTTAGTTCAGTTGATATGAGGTTCTTTTCCCTAGATACTTGTTCTTTTCTTCTTTCAAAAATCTAAAGCCTGGATATTAATGTTTGATGTGCAATTTCACCTGTTTAGCCAGATGTGGCACAGTTAAACATTGTAATACATTATCATATGTAATTTCCTTTGAAGCTCTAGGGCTCATTCTGTGGTCATCTTCCTGTCCGTAAAATGAAATAGTATTTCTGGACTATGTAGGTTGTTGTAAGAAAAATGATACTGAGAAATTGCAAGACAACTGGTTATGGCTACTGACATTGCACTTGCTCTTCTAAAAACTTAAGTGAAAGGTTTTGGGGCTGTAGTATCAGTAAGGCCTGCTAAGAATTTAAAAGTTTGGTCAGTGTGGCTAATTCATTAATTAATCAAGCTGGAATAGGTTTCTTTCATTGTTGCTGTTGAATTAAACCAAAGAATTCATGGGTTTTTAAATGGCATTGACAAACAGACCACTTCTAAATTTTGCACATTGCTGTTCAGTTACTTATGAGTTCAAATTTTGTTTCATGAGTGCTAAATTTCCACTTAAAATTCAGTTTTTGTTCAATTAGTCCTGTGTTGCTACTAGACAAACTGCAGTTTGAACGTCTGGCTGCTGCTCTTTAATAGTCACCATTCTATACAACAGAGACCTAATTATTTTATAAAGTTGAGATCTCTTTAACTTTGCTCAGCCATGCAAAAGCACTGATGTGCCAAAATTAATTTTTTGTGATCAATATGTAATAAAACTGATTTTGTTATTATAAAACCACATAGAACAATACATGCTTTTCAGTGGAATTTTTTTTTGTCTTTGTTTTAAGCTCTTTAGTGCAATCAAAATTTTTTCCTAATTCTGAAGACAAAAACCCTGAGGATCCTCTGTCTGAAGTAAAAGATCCTTTACCTGAGAAGCTTAGAAATTCTGTGGTAAGTCGGCTTTTTAGTTATTATATTCTATAAATTCCATTTAAGTATTTGCTTTGTTTTGGTTTATATGGCATCCATCCGGATCTTGCTTAGCTCATGCTTGTCACTTAGCATGGTTTGAGTTAGAATGGATATCACAGCCCTTCTTTTCAGTCTGCAGCTGAACTCATGTGCTACACCTAGGAGTATAATACTGATATTGCAATTTTAAGTTATTTAAAAGCAGAGAGTTGGAATTCCCTAGTGTGGATTCAGTGAAGTATCACTGAGGAGCTAGCTCATGGATAATAATAGATGATGCGTGCTTTTGTGTAGAAGTTAGTGGGAAAGAGTTAATGGTGGCAAAACTATATTAGCTCAGTATTTCTAATAGTTGTGAGGAAGAGCTTTGTGCTTGCTATTCCAAAAGTGGAAAATAAAAATGATGCAAAATACTTTTGGGGCTTTTTGTGGTTTGTTTGGGTGGTCTAAGTTATTTTGTTGTTTGCTTTCTTTGGAAGCAGATGTAACCTGTTCCATTTACTTAAACACTACTTTGAATTTTTAGTACAAGTTCACTCTAAATATTTATGGAAGTAGTAATATTTAAACATTATTCTTTTTGACACAATGTAGCAATAAGTAAGAGACTTAAAAAGCTTAGTATGTTTAACTTGTACAAAAGAAGGTTGAGTATTCATTTAGCTTTCTGTAGGGCTCAGCTGTAGGCTGAAGTATATAGCTGGGTTTTTCATAATACAGCAGTTACAAGCATGATGAGATGCACTGTGTGGAAACTCTAAATAAGTATTTAGAGCAAAGAAACCGCAATTCTTTTAACATTTAGCAAGAAAGAGTGACAAGAGGAGCTGCAAGTTCCTCCTTAGCTCTCAAACTGTGGTGTTAGTCTCCAAGGGGGCAGAGGAACTGAGGATTTTGCATCTTTCTTACAGTGGTTTTTAAAAATCAGGACAACTGATTTCAAAAAAAATTAAGTTATAGCCCAAGAAGTTAAGGCTTTGCAGCAGTAATTGCTGTGTGTAATTATTTGGCCAATTTTGGAGTAGATAATCCTTTAATGGCTTTCTTCTGGGCTGTAAATATTGATGCTGTTTTTACAGCGTGGGAACAAGTCTGAACGTGAGGCTTCGAGTTGCAACGGCCCTAAGTATGCACTGCCCCCCTGTGGCCGAGTCTGGCATTGCTAGTCTTGAGGAGGGGTTTGCTCGTTATCAATGGCTTGTTTTCACTGTTTAGGAGTAATGAAAAATTCAGACTCGTTTATCGGTGTCATTACAAAGCTATCCCTTACCCTTCTGCAAAGAAGGCAGTAAAGGGTTAAAGAGCCTGGTTGTTTCACCTGGTTGGTAGCTTTGCCTCAGCAGCACTCTTCCAGGGCTCTTAATTGCCCTGTAGTTTAAATAGTTTTTAGATCATAAAGGGGAAACTTGATTGTCCCTTCCAGTGCTTTCATCAGCGGATCCTTACACTGTCTCACAGTCCAGGATTTGAGAATATATTTGATATATTGATTTGTCCTGCCCCACTATAAGTATGAGTCTTTCCCTTTCACTTAGTTGAACTGATGCTTTTAGCTGTAAGATTTGTCTTGTGAAATTTCTAATAACTTTTGTGGAGGTAGTTAACACTGGCATAATTTAAAAAATCTTGAATCAGTTTCAGCGTTACTGCATTTGTGTATTAGGGAGGTATTGAAAAGTTGGACTCTATCTTGGGGACATTTTCCAACTTTAATGATTCTAAGAGGTTAACCAAAGCTGCTATTATCTAAAATTATTTTATTTTGATTCCGCAGAGTGAACGATTGCAGTCTGACCTGATAGTGTGTATAGTCATTGGTGTTCTCTATTTTGCAATTCATGTCAGTACAGTATTTACAGTTTTACAGGTAAGATGTTACTTTGTGTCTTCAATTTGCCTTCTGTATGAAAATACTCTGGTGTGATATAAAGTGTATTCTGGTAGTTCACTGAGTCTTCTGGCTGATTTTAGATGGTATTTAAGCATATAGTGTGATAAGTACATGACTGACTGAAGGTCTTCACTTTTATGTGCTCAAAACATCATCTTTCCTAGCTCTTTCCTAGTTTCTTCTTCTCTGACACAAAACACCCTCTTTTGAGTCATCAATCTCAATTAAATAGTGCCAGCATTATTTTGAAATAAGGAGAAATGAAACTTATAAAAAAGGTTTAAAATGTATAGTGCTTAAAGTTTGAGAGGCTGAACCTTGCCTCAGCAGTTCCATGCTGGCGTGGCTCTTTGTAGACTATAGTATAGGGCAGTACCCCTTTACTGGAATGGTTATTTACAGGACTTCAAAGGTCATTTGAGTTTCAAGTTTTTGATTTGTCAGTGTAGCTAGTGCTTTGGATACTTTTAGTGTGTATTTTTGGCTCTTGATGATAATGGCATGGGACTAGATCCTGTGCTTGAACATAAGTAAAGCATTTCTCTCAAGAGCTGCAGTTACTGAGTTTCTTACCTTGGTGTTCCTGTTATGGAACCATTGACTAGCTTATGAATAGCCTTATGTAAGGCAAATGAAAACTTCTGGCATGTATTTTAGAAGGATTTTACTTTCCTGCTAAAGTTAAAGTAAGAAACTAATTTTAGTAAGTAAGAAACTAATTTTAAAAAGCATGTGCATTTAGGTAACTTCATGTCTTTGGGTGAAGTGCATTACTTAAACATGTGTACTTGTGTTTTCTGAGGAAAACATCCCTTCCAATATTGTATGGTGGGATTTCAGCACTCCACCTGCGTGTTGCTTTCCCCCAACTTTGAGAGACTTCCAGTTGTATATTTCAATAGGCTTGGGCTTCATGGAATTCACAAAGAGCTTATGCCAAGATAATGCAATCCCAGCTTTGCAATTACCTAGACTTAAATAGAAATTTAGAGGAAATTCTAGTGCGTAGAAAGCATTATTGTGAAATCCAACCATCATCCCTTGTTAATTTTACAGAATGTTGTGACTTCTGTGGAAGGGATTGGTCTTGTGGGAGGCTTCTTACCTTCTCAAGTGACTGTGAAATTAATGATTTGGTTTTGCTTATGCTTATACCTCCTTTTATCCAGCAGATGGAAATGTAAATTCTGTTCAGCCTTTAGAGAATAATACCTTTATAGAATGAAATGCATATGGGTCAGAGGCAATGGACTGTGAAAGAAGCTTGGTGTACTATTTTTACTTGAAAGTGCATTTCAACTTAGTGAAAATTGGTTAGATATGAAGGGGTTTTTTCTCACAGGGTTTCTTGTTTTACCTTAAAATGGGTAGTACAATTTCTCATCAAGAAACTAGTATTGCAGGAGCACCTGCCTGTATGCTGGAAAATACACTAGCAAAGTAATATTTTATTTTGTTTATAAAACACAAATCCTAATTTCTTTAATTCTTCTTTTTAGCCTATTTTAAGTTATGTTCTCTATGCATTGGTGGGTACGGTAGGCTTTGTGACCCATTATGTTCTGCCTCAACTCCGAAAGCAGCTGCCTTGGCATTGCTTTTCCCACCCGCTGCTGAAAACCAAGGAATACCATCAGTTTGAAGTCCGGAGTAAGTGTTGTTTGTAATGCTTTCTTGAACTTGATGTAGTTGCTGACCAACTTGTGTTACCTGTTGATATACTCAATCTCTTTACTATTCTCACCACTGGAGAATTTCATTATATCTGATCTATAAATGTATTTGTTTCTCAGTTCCTCATGCTTTGATTCCATGACATTTTATGTATCTCTGAACTGATGATGATAATACAAGTGTTAACATTATCTCAGAGCAGGTCCATTAAAACATAGTCTTCAAAATCCTAAGTTTGTGCTTATGATTGCCTCAAGAATTTTTCATAAAGATCAAGTGTGTTTCACTGTGTATTTCTTCAACATAGCAAGTTTTCAGATGTTGTAAAGGATTAGGTGTGGTGAATGCTGGTGGAGACTTCATTCTGGCACGGATTTGGTTTTTAATAGTATTGTTGACATGTTTAACAACAGAAAATAGTGCAAGTGGTCAGCTGATGGATGAAGACACCAAGGGACCAGTCTTGCAACTTGATCTGCATAGATACGTGCTTGTAGCTTGTGCAAAAGCCTATGTTTTCCTGGCATCTTTCCCCAGAGTGCAGAAAAGATGAAGTTACACTGCTTATCAGTTTTCCAGAATGGATAAATGTTGTGGTAGATTGTGGGGACTTCACTGTTGGAATGTTTTTATTGTTAACAGCAGACTTAAGAAATTCCTGTCTAAACTGCCTTGTAAACAGCTGGTTGATCTTTTCAAATAGTTGTCGAAACAAGAAAGTGTTCTGCTGCTTTCAGGAGCAGAGAATTACCAGAATTGATTAGCAAACTTTCTACCTTTTGTAGCAACCATTCAGTGTGGTCTTTTCATTCATGTCTAATTTGTGGGATTTTTTTCCTAGTAATTGCATGTAAAGATGGATAAATATGAATAGCAATTGTAGTATGATACTAGACTTTATCTGGAAGAGTGAAAAGTGCAACTGTATGCCTTAAGTCTTTAATCTCTAAAACTAGAAAAGCTACAGTTGGTGCCCTTTATGTTTGCATCAATGTTTACCATAACTTTTAACATGAAATCTTCTAGCCTATCTTGTACAATAATTTTTTTTCTTAATTTGCAGTGATTTGAACCATACCTTACAATTCTTGTAGAAGTTTAGAAGAAGTTGCTCAAGTGACAGACATTTGTGTTGGCAGGTTACATAGGCTCTTCTGTATTGTAGAATTGTAAACCAGGATTCCTTCAGGTTGAATAGGGTTGAAAAACATCCTTTTGCATGAGATAAAATGCATCATTTTAAACAGCTTCATCAATAGCAATGTTGAAATTATTGAAGAGGTAGAACCCAGTTTGTTTCCTTCTGCATACAGTAAGCAAGTAGCTTGCAGACTATTCTGTTGTTGTGTGAACAATGCAAAAACTCTACTGGGGCTACTAACAGGAGCTTCTCATTATTTTGGTTAAATAAAACTACCAAAGTCCATTGTGAGAAAATAGTTAATCCAAGTTAATTGGATGAGCAGTCTTTATTTTGTAACCAGAGATTTGATTTGACAGTGCCATCTGATTTCTTCTTTTTAATATATCTTGACAGATGCTGCGCATGTTATGTGGTTTGAGAAACTTCACATTTGGCTCCTTTTTGTAGAGAAGAATGTTATCTATCCACTGATAGTCCTCAATGAGCTTAGTAGCAGCGCTAAGAATATTGCTAGTCCAAAGAAACTGGATACTGAGTAAGTACAAAAGGCTGTTTTAGTAATCTTGACTGTCTGCTGTGACTTCTGACATTAATGGGAAGACAAAATACCTTAATGGTATTGTCTTAAGAGTAAGGCAAGGAATAAATAAAGCTTTTCTTTATTTGAAAGCCTGTATAAAGCTGACTCCAACTGATTGGAGTATTACACTGTTAAACTAGACACTCCCACAAAGATGAATCATTCAACTTCTAGCATATACTGCGAAGATGGCATGTTGTGGAATTATCTAGTAGTGTGATAAGTTTGCTTGTTGAGCTACAGAGTCTATAATATGATTATCCAGATGGCAAGTTCAAGATAGTGTTGATCTGGTCTGGTATTTTATCAGGTGTAGATTGCAGACTTGTTCCCTGAGTTGGTGTGCCAGCATGCTGCCCCTCTGCCCCTTTCTTCTCTCATCAAGGAGTTCTCCAGGCTACCTAGCTCCTACGTATAATCCATATCCAGATGGAACTGCACACTGCTTCTTAAATTGAGTCTTAGTTATAATCCCTTGAGCATTGTATCTGACTGTCTCAGCAAATGATAGCTCAGTAATAGGCCCTGCATTTTTTGCCTCCAAGAAACAGTAACCAGGTGTCTTTGTTGGATTTGAAGTTCTATTAATTTAGAACAAAAGAGAATATAAATATTGAAGCTAAACAAAATACTTTGGGGGGGCAGGTTGTTTGATTAATTTTGTGGGGCGCTGTGCGGCTTTTTTGGCTTTCTTAATTTTAATCCCTGTATCTAGTAAATTCTTGCTTTGAGTTCATTATCACGGTCACTGAGACCTTTGGGAGGAATGTTGCCATTATGTTACTGTAACTTCTTTTTTTAATAACCCTTTGATATGTCAGTTGCTATGTCTGAAAAAAATTGCAGTTCCCTCAACAGAAATTAGAGCAGTATAGTCATGCAGGAAACAATAATCCAGTGTTCATTAACATCCTCTTGATGATTGATCTAGCATTTTTGCATTTTAGTATTTATAACCTAAATTAAAGACCAGGTTTCTGTTCAGATTACAAGGATATTTCATCTCCTAAATTTTTTTTTCTATTTCTATAGTGACACACTTAGAAATAGTCTTGAACACTGATGGGCTTGAGAGAACTGATGAAAAGATTTAGATAGTAACCTTTCTTTAAAAAAAAATCAGAAGTTCTCTTTAAAAAACCGACAGATCGTTAATACCCACCGCCCCCAGTTCTGAAAGCAAACCCAAATCAAAGTTTGAAGAGATTGGTATTGCATGACAGCACAATTTAAATGGTCTTTAAACCCCTTTCAGATAACAGATAATAACTGTTTTGTGTGACTTCCTTACACAGGTTGGGTGCTTTAATGATCACAATAGCTGGCTTGAAGTTACTGCGTTCATCATTCAGTAGCCCAACGTGCCAGTATGTCACTGTTATTTTCACAGTGCTCTTCTTTACTTTTGATTACAAAAGTTTTACTGAGACCATGCTGCTAGATCTCTTCTTCATGTCCATACTCTTCAGCAAGGTAACTTTTAACTCTATTTTTAGGTGTTTGAGTTCCTCCAAAGGGGAAAGCAGATGGATAGTCCTATATGATAGGCCATCTTGCAGATTCTCAGTCTTTTGTACTGTAATAGATATGCTGTAAGGCAGCTAAGACTTGTCCTTCCCAAAGCATTTATGTTGGCTTGAGAAACCATATGTAAACATCTCCTGAATTTGTACGTAGAACAATTAAGTACATCTTAGGTTACTTGCTTTTATAATTACATCCTTTTTCAAAGTCTCAAAGCTTCTGGTAGATCAGTAAGAACCCTAGGATGACCAGTTAATTCCTCAGAATGCAAAATGTGTTGATTATTAGCCAAAATACTGAATTGTTTTTCTCTTTTTTTTTCCCCTGTAGCTTTGGGAACTCTTTTATAAATTGAGATTTGTATATACCTACATTGCTCCCTGGCAGATCACATGGGGATCTGCCTTCCATGCTTTTGCCCAGCCTTTTGCTGTGCCACGTATCCTTTGAAAATGCAAACTTTCTCCTGAGGTCATGTATTTATAACTTCTGAGTACTGTATTATAATGGGTTCTGTGTTACAGGGTAAAACTGCTGAAGGAACAAGTTTGCCTAGTGAGTATTTACAAAGAAGCTGTACACACTTTCTGCCTTGTTACAGTGCTATTAATTATATGGTAATGGTAGGTATAGCATAGTGATGTAAAAGAAACATGGACCAGAAGTAATTCTGAAAATCACACAACTTTTCTTTTGATAGTCATTCCCTTTTACAGGAGTCACTAATTACGGTTTTAGTCCTTGAGTTTTGCATTTTAAACTTCTGAAGGCTGTTTTGAGCGGAGTGTTGAGTTAGTATTTTAAACTGAATTTTTGGGAATGACTGTCATGTCTAGTGCCAGATTTCCATCTATTTCTGTTTTTAAAAACAAAAAGAATCCCCTTATCGCTGGAAATACTACAAACCTCTTCACTGCATAGAAATTGATAGAGATCTTGTTTTGCCCTTCATGGGTGTTGCTGTCTGTATTGAACACTATCACAGAAGCTAAAAAAAAGTAGTTGTTGCTTTGCTTTCCTTAATTCTCTTATCCTACAGATTCTGCCATGTTGTTTGTTCAAGCAGCTGTGTCAGCTTTCTTCTCTACTCCACTGAATCCTTTCCTGGGAAGTGCAATATTCATCACTTCATATGCCAGGCCTGTCAAATTCTGGGAAAGAGACTACAAGTAGGTGAAATAATCAAGCCTTTAAAAAATTGTTTTTAATAGACTAGATAGGTCTGAAGTGTTGGTTTGGAGGATTTGTTTGTTTTTTTTTTTAACTTGCAAATTTCTGGTATTTTTTTCCTGAGAAGAAACTAGCATACAGCACTGAAAGTTTTCACTGAACCTGTTTCTGAAATACTGTAGCAGCTGTTTTTTACACTAGGATCATTTGCTTCAGCTGCTTAAGTAATTTGTACTTAGCGGTATGCCATCCTGGTGTTTTTAAACATGGAATTTGATATTGTGAAGTACAATTTTAATCAAAATGTGAGCTTATTTATAAAAAGGTTTTGGGGAACAGTTCATGGGTGTATTTTGCCTGTGTTCATTACTGTTTTGGTCACAGCAAAACTGGTTGAACTTAACACAAATATCTTTCCAAGTATGTATTTTTTTTATTCAAGGTGAGATCAGTAGTAATACAATCTTCAGGTCACACTGTTTCTTTTTGTTTTATTTCTCTTAAGCTCCCTAATGCTGGTAGTGTATCAGACCAATAAAATATTATATAAACAGGATAGGGCAAGTTGAATGAATATTTCTGGTATTTCTTATTTCCCTTCTAACATTAGAACAGTTTAAATGCAATGTTCCAAATCTTAGATTAAAGCGTTATGGTTGTAATTTCAGATCATGAAAGAAGTGTCTAAAATTTAATTTTCGCTAAAGTCTACTGAAATGTTAGCTGTGCTGATTTAATTGGTCTTAATTTTTTCTCACATCTAAAGCTTTGATACCTAAGAAAATATATGCACTTTTATCAAAAGTACAAGATTATCCAATGGCTATTTACTGTGGACAAACTTTATTAGGGATTATACTGCTATCGAACACAAAAAAATTTTTTTTAACGTATGAGAAGAGCAGCAAATATGTATCTAAAATGATTTTTAAATAAATTTTTGAAACTATTTCACTGGGAATATCTAACACTGTTAGTAGTTTCTTTCCTTATACATTCTTACAGTAATACATTTTGTATTAAGTGTGCTTTATTTTATTCTTTTCAGCACAAAACGTGTGGATCATTCAAATACTAGACTGGCTTCGCAGCTGGATCGGAATCCAGGTAGCTCTCCTGGGTGGATTTCGGTAGTTGGTTTGGAGTTTTTTGGGGGTTGGTTTTTTTGAGGGGGAGGGGGCCATTTGCGAAGTGGGTTGGTGGATTTCTTTTTTTTTTTTAAGGGGTGAGTTTTCTTATAGTGGCTTTTTTTTAAAGTGTAAATGGCTTATATTGGATTTTTATAGGATTCATAATGGGTTTGCCCTCTGATCTTGTCCAACCATGCCCAACATCTCCGTTGCTCTGTCTACTGTTAGTTTTTCTTCTGTCATCTCTCTTGCTTTATGCTTTAGGATCTCGCATAAGTTTTTTGATTTCATTCTTAGGTTTGTGTTCCTGCCTTACCTTTTTATTTATAATTGTAGCAGGCATTAAACTGTTTTGCCTTTCATTCATGAGTAATTTCAAAAGTACCAAGTATTTGAGGGTGTCTCAATGTCATGGTAATGAGACGAGTACAACAGACATCACTGAGATGTCTGTGCAATTTGCTTTTGCACTTTATTATCTTGAATAGGTTGATAGGAGATGCATGAGTGGAACTGAAGGAATAATTTGGAAAATGGGGGAGTGACTAAAAAAAATTTTATTCAAAATACAAATGTCACTTGGCATTCATTTGGAGTAGTTGACCCATAAAAAAGGGGAAGTGGGAGGTAGACTATGACCTTGAAAACAGCATTGTGGTTAAGAAAAAGATAGGATTCACTGTGAAGTAATAATTGACATTCAAGCTTGATGTTTTTCTGCAGTTTCAGATAACCTAAATCCAATCTTCCTGCAGGTTCAGATGACAACAACCTGAATTCTATCTTCTACGAGCATTTAACCCGTTCCCTTCAGCACAGCTTATGTGGAGACTTATTGTTGGGTCGCTGGGGAAACTACAGTACTGGGGACTGCTTCATCCTAGCCTCTGACTACCTCAATGCACTAGTACACCTTATAGAGATAGGAAATGGCTTGGTCACCTTCCAGCTGAGGGGGCTTGAATTCAGAGGTCAGTGTCTTAGCTGTCCTTAGCTGTCTGCACTAAGAAGTAGGCTTCTGCTTTGGAAACTGAAGTTATTTTCAGTTCTATCCTGTTAATAAATTGCTTTGAAAATGGGCTGCAGGGTCTCTTGATGCTCCTGTCACTTGATGCGAAGTCTCTTTCCATTTTAGTGCAACATGGCTACTTGTTAGAGAAACGTAATTAAAACGGGATCCTAGAGTGATAAATTAAGCTATCTAAATCTTTTGTGCTTGTTGGCAGATAGTTCACTTAGTGTTAAAAGAATTTAATTGGATATAGATTGAATTTTAAAGTCTTCCAAACACAAGTTCACATTAAAGCCACCATATAAAGCATTCAACTCTTTCTTCTTTCCTTTGTTTTCTTCTAAGGAACTTACTGTCAGCAGCGAGAAGTAGAGGCCATCACTGAAGGTGTAGAGGAAGATGAAGGTTTTTGTTGCTGTGAACCGGGCCACCTTCCTCACATGCTTTCCTTTAATGCTGCCTTTGGGCAGCGTTGGCTGGCTTGGGAAGTGCTTGTCACAAAGTATGTTCTGGAGGGTTACAGCATCACTGACAACAGTGCAGCTTCCATGCTTCAAGTCTTTGATCTCCGGAAAATTCTCACCACTTACTATGTGAAGGTGTGGTTCTGCAGTGCAGCCGGTGGGGGCAGGCTGGCTCAATGTCTTTAACTCATAAAGTCTGTCACATGAGGGTCATAGGGTGAGGTGATAATTACAGGTGTATGAACACCTTCTGCAAAGGAGGACAGAGTTGATTGTAATGATGGTGACTCAGTAGCCTGGCACGTGAGCAGGACAATAACCCTGTACTCCAGATCAGAGAGGGGACATTCTATTCTAGCTGAAGCTAGAATAGAAACTTTAGAACTGTTACCCAAATACAATAGCTCTGTTGGGTAGTTTGTTTCTTTAGAGAAAGCCAAGCTGCTTTGGTCTTCATAAGCTGTTCCAGCCCATCTTTGGTTCTTAAAAAAGAAACAAGCCCTCTTCTCCAGTTTTGAGATGGCTGTAGCCTCAGATCCTTTCTAGTAATTGGTGTACTAATTGAGATCTTTCATAAGCTACTCCTTCTGAGAGCTGAAAATTTTCAGGTTAATATATTTCCAAGATACTTATTCACACAAGTTGTATTCCCTAGCATGGGGGTCTTAAACTGTTTGGTGTTTTAGCTTTTTTTTAAGCCTCCATGTTAAGTAAATAAAAATTTCTATGTACCTGTTTTCTGCAAAAATTATAGTGGGAATCCTATCCCATCCTTTTTTTCCTTTCCTTATTCCTTCAGTGTAGACTTCAGAAATCCTGACAGTCTTTGAAAAATACTCCTATGCACCACCTGTACTGTGTTTTCTATGCAAATCTGTTGTACCTGTGAGTGATATAAATGCTACTGTGTATAAGTTCCGTTTATTTTCACCAAAAAAATGCAGATAAGTTGAAACAATTGAGATTGCTGCCTGGGTTTTCTTAAATTGCAATATTGACACATATTTTTCACTGCTACTCTTTCAGGGAATCATCTATTATGTCACAACATCCCCCAAGCTAGAGGAATGGTTGGCTAACGAGACAATGCAGGAGGGACTGCGGCTGTGCACAGACCGCAATTATGTGGATGTAGACCCAACATTTAACCCCAATATTGATGAGGATTATGACCACCGGCTGGCAGGGATCTCACGGGAGAGCTTCTGTATGATATATTTGAACTGGATAGAATATTGTTGCTCTCGAAGAGAAAAGGTAAGTATGTGAGGAAAGCTGTTCACTTTTCTAGGATGGTGTCACTTTTTTCCTGTTGGTTTGACTTACAGATGGGTTTAATGCTGGTTTTTAAAATAAGTATGTATAATTAAAATATTTTGATTGAAATGGTTTTGGTCTTCCAGTTTTGAGACGTGAATTTAATAGGTTCTGTAAGTAGTGTATGGTTTAACCAGTTGATTAACGAATTTTGTTTGTCAGCTCAAATCAATCAGTTGAATCTTAGACATTTATCTACATGCAGAAGGGTATGTCTGCAGAATTGATGTTTTGTACTTAGCTATCACTGTTCACAAATCAACCCTAACATAAACAAAAAACATCAGAACAAAAATCCCTAAAACCCAAGATAGATTATTACTCTCTCCAGCTTAGATTCACTCCTTCTTACTCAGTGATCACTTGATACCATTTCTTTGGACCACTGGGATTGCTGGCTTGTGAAGACAATCATCCTACATTCAACCTTTTCTTTCCACAATCCTTCCACCTTTTAAAGAGGAGTGTTCGTATGTTTCCAGAGGAATGCCTTGACTTTGTGCTGTTTACAAATAACTGTGTCAAATTAGTGTTGCCTTTGAGAATAAGCGGCAATTGATTGAGATTAAAGGGACAGGAATATAATTGGAATTTGTGTTTAATGAGGGATCCAAGACTTAAGGGTTCAGTTTTGCTTTAGAGGTAAAAGATCAGTTAAAGCCTGTTTTAACAGGGGTAAGACTTAGTGTCCTGTGGTCAAAGGACAAACAATAGCCAAAGAAAATTATTTCCCTCCAAGATATGAACGTGAAATATTTGGTATACATATTGAAAATCAGATTTCATCACTTAATTGAATGACGCCATTTGCTAGGGCATTATATACCCTGGCCATACTACTGGCTTTGAACTGAGGGCAAGTCTCCACTAACTAACCCATTGACTAAAGCTGTAGTCCAGGGAAGTTGTCAGGTAAATCAGGCTTAAATACTCCTAACCAGTGATAATCCACTGTATTCACAGAAAATATTTTTGTCTAAACCCCGTAATTTAGCTAATCAGCAGTTTGCCTGCAAGATACACACCATGGGGAATGTAGCATGTATCTGTTTAGCTTATATGATTATTTTAAATCATAATTGTATGTGTATTTACCTTTACAAGTATTCTTAAATCCTTATAAAACTTGCTCAGAGTCTAAATCAGAATTGTTTTTTTAAGAGTGACTGCTGTGGTAGGTACATACACACATTTGAGAACTGCTACGTTTGGGTCTTTTTACTGCTTCTGGCAGAATCTTCTTTTTCAGTGGCCATTTCTTTATTCCATTCACCTAACTTATTATTTTTTCTTTTGTTATTATAAGCCACTGGATTCAAGTAAAGACTCACCCCTAGTGACATTGTGTTATGGACTGTGTGTTCTGGGGCGGAGAGCATTGGGAACAGCTTCACATCATATGTCTAGGTAATAAAATATTGTTACTGTAAGCTTCCTATCCTCAAAATCCCTCTGAGTTCTTAGATTAGGTTTTATATGAGTATATTTTCATAGAAGAAATAGATAATTAATGTCATCTTCCCTTAAACTGGGCTGATTTGCTACATAACTTGTCTTCATTACAACAGCCAGTGGAATGTAACTAAATGAAAGCAAATGAGGGAGAACTTGCAGCGAAGCATATTGTTTTATTGAACAAATTCAAGATGGGGGTTCTGGTATGGGTAAGGACGGGTTATAGCCAGTTTAGAACTGATTGAGTTGTAAAAGTAAGCTCCATTTCCTGCACCAACTAGATGTCCTATATGGAAGTAAGGGGAAAAAGAGGAAAGTTTCTTAAAATTAAAAACTGATATGTCTTGGTGGATGTTAGATGAGACTGTTGTGGTAAATTTCACAGTTTAGGCGGCTCTGTGGCAAGCAGTTGTGTTTTGTACAGATCTTCAGCTCAATTCTGTTGTCATATGCCAACTTTGTTGCAGACTGACAGCCTCAGTTTTAGAAAGGGAATGTGAAATACAGCTATAAGGTTCAGGAAATCACAAGGTGATGGCTTAAAAAGAAGCGTAATTGGATGTGGAAGCTATTGGTCAGCTGGATGCTGACTATAGAACCTGTTCTACTTCAATTTCAGGGCAATTGTTGATTAATTCCTTTAAGTACCAGTCAATTGCCTCCTGAAGGTTGTGTATATATGGATTTACAAGTTTCATGGAGCATATTTGATTCTTCACTCTTAAGTTAGCTTAGTAATTGAAAACAGTGCCTTTTAAGCATGAAAGGTTAACATTTTTATTTTGTAATAAAACACAGACACTTGAAGTTGTATGCCCTCTTTAACTGGTCTGTTGTGTTATATACCTTGAAGTTATATACCTTTAAAAATCTTCATTATGAAATCAGGCACTCCTCATGATATTTTTTTGCTTTAGTCAATGTGAATAGTCTGTTGCATGTGTAGTTTGTTTATTACCTGTTCAGTGCAGGTAGACATCTGATGTACCAAATTTTTTTACACACACATCTTTTCCCTGTCTTATCCTGTAGCTTACCTTGGTAGAGAAGAATTGTGTGCCTTTCCGTGCAGCTCAGTAGTTTATTTTCAGTGATGATAACTGTGGATATGTCTGTACTTCTGTTAATATTTGGAATGTTTTCTTTTTTTTTCCCCCTCAACAGTAACCTGGAATCCTTCTTGTACGGCCTGCATGCCCTATTTAAGGGTGACTTCCGTATATCTTCAATTAGAGATGAATGGATCTTTGCTGACATGGAATTACTGAGGAAAGTAGTGGTTCCTGGAATACGGATGTCACTGAAGCTACATCAAGTGAGAGATTACACAGAAAGATGTGTCCAGTTTTTTATTTTTGTGCATTTTTTCTTTTAAAAATTAGTGCCTGGGAGAAAGGAAAAAGGATGAGATAAAAAGACTGTGATAGAAATTGACAACTGAAAATGAGGGACTACTGTGTCTTGTCCTTTGATTTATTACAGCTTTTGTGGAAGGTGATACAGAGGAAAAGGGAATGCTGTTTATGCTCAGAGCTTGAAAATTACATTAACTGTAGATCAGAGAACATGTCAAGCCCTGTTTCATACCTATCTAGAGATTTCCCTTATGAATAGCTTCTCTGATATTTTCCCTCTCTTCCCTCCCTACACATATGTAATTGGTTTAAAAGGTTATGCATTCAAAGCTGCATAGTCCTCTCCTCCAGTGGGAGTTGTTTTTCTTGGTCTTTTTACTTTGACGTGCTGTAATCACAGGTTTCAGGTGAGAATGAGAAGGTTGCTTTTCATAAGCTGAAATTAGAGTTTGTCTTTGTAGTGAAGTGCAGGTGAAGATGAACAATCTCAATTTCTGTCCAGCGCATGTATTAACTCAGCAAGTACAAGAAAATGTGTACTTAGTGATCAGCACTCCATAAGGGGGGAGAAGTGTTGGTACTCAGGAAGAATAGATTGCTTGAAAATCATAATAAGTAAACAAATCTTAGTTGCAGTTTAAAAATTATTATTAAAGTTTCTTTTTTTGCCTTCATTGCAGTCTGGAGTCCCCCAAAACTAGCAGTGATCCCAATTAACTTATTCGTGTATCACAAACCCTCTGAATCGAGGAGAATGTGTGTGTTAGGAGTACATACAGCAGAGCAGAATAATTACCAAATCATTGTCAAAACAGCAGAAGTACCGCTTCAACCGCTCTCTAAGTGTTCTCAGAGGGTTGCTGTGCAAAATGGGTTTGATTGAAGTCAAAGAATGATAAGTGAGAAAAAAAAATCACACTAACAGTGAAAAAATAAAAGTTCTGAACATTATTCTGTTAATCTATGAAAGATGATTTAATTCACTTGCAATGCATGAACATACCCACGCTTCAGTCAGTGAGGAAATTCAGCTATTAACCACAATCCTTTTTTACCCAGAAAGTAATGTTACTCAATACTGAATTGAACTTGCAGGTTTTGTGTTTGTATTTGACTGGCAGTAATGTATGTTGTCTTGGTAGTACCCAATTCTGAAAAAGTTCGTCATCAAGCATTAATGTGAACTTTGTAATAGTAAATATTGTTTTTCTTCTTATTGCTATTTTCATATAGTAGAGTCTCAATGAATAATCAGTGCTTTATTTAAGTGTGTTTTACTTAAGTTGGAGGCTTAGGAATAAGAAGAGAAGCTAAAACTAAAAAGCTTCTGCCACCAGTCTAAATAGATATAAATCAAGTGTTAATTTCACCTATTTACTTGATTTACTTGAATCAGTGATAGGCAGGCCCTTCCAATCATTTTGGTTTAAAGTTAAAAAAGAGGCAAAACAAGCAAGCAGAACCAATCTGTTGTAAAATAAGTAATCTTTAACAATATTCTAAAGTAGATATTTGATACTGTTGATGGCTAACATTGTGTAATGGACTGATCATTTCAAAAGTTTAAGGTGTGAAATGTTCTATTTTTATATGTAGTTACATCTAAAATGTTAATCATGCCTTAATGAACATGTATTATTTTTTTGGAAACAGGATCACTTCACTTCTCCAGATGAATATGATGATCCTTCTGTCCTTTATGAAGCTATAACAACTCATGAAGAAAATCTAGTTATAGCACATGAAGGGGACCCTGCTTGGCGAAGTGCAGTTCTTTCCAATTCTCCATCCCTTCTTGCTCTGCGTCACGTGATGGATGATGGCACCAATGAATATAAAATCATTATGCTCAATAAGCGCTATCTCAGTTTCAGGGTCATTAAGGTAAGCTTTGTGTACATTTCATAATGTAACAGCAAGTTGGGATGTATTTTAATAACTATACCAAACTGCTGCCTCAACTGACATCTTTACTGTTTTGCTATTGGTAGGGTTGGTTTTTCTCATACAGCTTAAGTATTGTATCAGAAAAATCAGCTCCTTCTCACTTTTTTCTCGTCCCGTTCTTCAATTTGTTTATCCTCACTGTTGCAGCCTGTGTCCCTAAGTTCAGCCTGTAAAAGAGCTGCGTACGATTGCTGGCAGTTCTGCAGCGCAGTGCTGCATGTGCTCACGAAGGCTTTGGAACAACACAGCAGTCACCACATGCTCTCATGGCTTCACTTTCTGACACAGCCTCTCTTCTTGGCTTTGGCAGGTCAATAAGGAGTGTGTACGTGGCCTGTGGGCAGGACAACAGCAGGAGCTTGTCTTCCTGCGTAATCGAAATCCAGAAAGAGGAAGTATCCAAAATGCTAAACAAGCTCTGAGGAACATGATCAACTCCTCTTGTGACCAGCCAATTGGATACCCAATCTATGTCTCACCTTTGACTACTTCCTATTCAGATAGTCATGAACAGCTAAAGGACATTCTTGGGGGAGCCATCAGCTTGGGAAACATCAGAAACTTCATAGTGTCTACATGGCACAGGTGAGCTGAGGAAAGGGGTTCTCATTAGTATGTGTTCATGCTCTCATATTCCATTAACTAGTCTTGCACAGGCCCAACACAGCATAATTTATTATATTCAGTCACATTAAAATAAATCTTGACTTTTATTTTAGGCGCATCAGTAACTTAGGCAACTGCTTTGGTACAGGATTCATCTCCAAGGCTGAGTCATGCACCACAGACTATGTAAATGAGAGCTCAGAGGAAAGAGGACAAAGTCTAGATGCAGGAACTTCAGGTTTAATGTTAGGTTTGATAATGAGAGTCAATGAAACATCTGTACTGTGTTTTTTCAGTAGGATGGCTTTTGCAGCCTATAATACCATCTTTACAGAATCAGGACTGTTTGGTGGGGTTCCTGTCTGGCAGATATTTAGCATGAAAGTGCCTATATTAATGTTTTAAGGCATGCTCATACACAGTTATGCAAGTTTTAGCTGTTGTTCAAAATCTCACAAGTGCTTATATGTTGCAGAATGCTGTATGTTAGCCCCAGAACAAGTAACTGGAACGATATCATTATTTCCCCACCTGACCCCTGGGTAATCCAGTACAAAATCTTACTGTGCTGTTTTATAGGATGTGAGAACTTTTACTGCACTTCTGGCCCTCTATGACAGTGGCTCCAAAAGCAACAGTGGCAGTTGTGTGGCATTCAGAAATGTGCATCCCAGTTCTTAGTAGTTCCAGGAGCTAGTGCCATGGTCTGAACAGTCCTGTAGCTGTTCTGATGGTTGTATTTATCTTAGACATCTACAGCATATCAGAACAGAACATGTTGCTTCACCCAGAGTGCCAAAAATGCCACATTTGCTGCAGTCTGTGGTGTTTGTCTCCTATTGCCATCAACTTGTCCAACTTGATAGAATAACAGGTAAAAGCATGACACACAGAAGTATTTGAATCCAAGGTGTTTATGCTTCCAGATTCTGTGTCCTGGGACAAAAAAAATTGGAAAGGAGTGCTCAGTGTACTTGAGTGTGACAGAAAAGAAAAATAAAATGTAGGAATTGAAGGGAGGAGGAAATGTGCTGTGGTTTTTGTGTCCATTTGAAGTTGATTAGTGTAAACAATGTGATGAAAAAACTGTGGTTACGTATACTGGAGAATGGTGGCTAACCTACTGTCTGAATGTTCAGTATGTGCTTCAAGCAATTGTGAGTGCATTACTGAAGATAACAGAAACCAAATACACTAAAAATCCAGCAAACATTCTTTCCTTGCTCGTCTGTGTAGACAAAGATTTTGCAGTGTAACAGTTAGACATGACTAATAGCATAAGTTTTACTAAACTGTTCCAAAATAACCAGGATGTTCTATGAGCATTTGAGTAGGAATTTTATTTTACTTCAGAGATAGCGTAATTTTTAAAAAGCTAATTTATATGAGCACTTGACTTGTCATAAATAATGTTATTGAATAGCTGTCATGAAAAAAATTGCAGTCTCTTAGAAAGCAGCATTTATATTTGCAAAGCATATTTTGAGAAAATAAAGTCAAATTTTCTCTGATTTTAGGAGTTGGATTGTGGATTGTGCTGAGACTTTTGCTTGTCATGAAGCATTTCTTAGAATACTAATGATTAGGAGGTGTGCCTTAATGTATCACTTGCATTATGTTTCCAGACTAAGGAAAGGCTGTGGAGCTGGCTGCAATAGTGGTGGAAATATTGAAGATTCAGATGCTGGAGGTGGAGCTTCTTGCACAAGTAACAATGCAACTATCAATGAGTCACAGAGCAGCATGTCACAAGGAGGAGGAAATGCAACTACAGGGCAGGGACCTGGAGCAGTACAGCATCCTCCTGTTGCAGCTCATCCCACAACTTTTCCTGCAGCTCATCCACCAACCCATCCCTCCACTCTGGGTAAAGTTGAAACAAAGAAACAACTTCGTACAAGTTCTGTCCTATAGCCAGAACAGGCCTTTCAGCTCTTTGGCCTAAGTTAAAAGAAAAAGCAAATAAAAGTGATCTGATTTTATGTTGTGTTAAGAGCTGCTGGATTAATCTCAAACCACAGTACTGTTTTATGCAATACAAGGTTCCCGAACAGATCTGATAAATAGGGGTATAGTTATGATGACAAAATAGATTAATAACTTTTTATAACAGGTTTCTGCAGACTGGATCTTTTCACTTCTGTTGTTTGCAAATGCTGAACTCATCATTTTCTGGGAATGTTTATATTTCTTATTTATACAGTGAGACAAGTTCTCTTATTTGCACAGTGTTCTAGCTGAATTTATCCAAGGGTCCATGGTGATCTGAAGTTAAAGAGGCAGCAAACATTAAAGCTAAGAGTGTCTTTGAAACATTGCCTTTACTCACAAAGAAAATACAGATGTATGTAGTTGAATGAACATAATTAGATCTATCGGCTGAGGAGAGTTATCTGCAAATATTGAGTACAGGAAAAGCAATTACACCAATGTTCATGAACTGCAATTTCTGTTTTTAACTTTAAGTGTATTAAATTTGAACTTGTTTTAAAATAGCTTTTGTTCTAACAAACTTTCTGACCCAAACTTGGAATGTGTAATCAAGCATATTAAGAAAGAATAGTCAGTATTTTGAAACATGGGCATCTGTACCTCTCTTACTGGCTTAAGTATGGTAAACTGAAGTGCTGATATTAAATAAGAAATTGTTAATGCAGAAAGTGCAAGACTGAAGCATTTTTCAAGGTACTTGTCTGATGGGGATTGTGACTTGAACAGAATATGAAACTCTGAGGTAAGATGAATGGAATGTATTGAAATGTTCTGCTATGTGAGATGCAGCAGACATCTTCTGTAGTACGTCTGTTTCAGATTATGTTGGTTAGACCAATCAGTTTTGTATCTCTGTGCACTAAAACATTTGTGTGTTGGCAATCTATTGTGTGTGGGAGGCTGTATCAAACTTTGCTGATTCTGTATCTTTTACTTTTAGGCACCAGTCACAGCTCTCACTCTGTGCAGTCCAGCCTTGTCAGACATTCCCCTGCCCGTGCCTCAGTAGCTAGCCATTCATCCTACTGCTACGGCAGCCGTCATTCATCTCTTCGCACATCCACGACAGGCTTTGTGCCTTGCCGGCGCTCTTCCACCAGTCAGATCTCCCTTCGGAACCTCCCATCATCCATCCAGTCCCGCCTCTCTATGGTCAACCAAATGGAACCTACTGGCCAGACTGGGGTCAGCGTGCAGCATGGACTGCCCTCTTCTAGCAGCTCCAGCCAAAGCATCCCAGCCTGTAAACAGCATGCCCTTGTGGGCTTTCTAGGGACAGAAGGAGGGAGTAATGCAGCTGAAACTCAGTCAGGTGGCAGTGCAAGCCCTGCAAATCAAATGCAAGCCAAAAAGGATGACGTTATTTACAGAATCCAGGTGAATAGTCTAGAAGAACAAGTTAACTTATGTTTCCACGTGCTTTTATTAGTTGTTCCTTTGTATGTTGTTGAAATCACTACTTACAAATACACATTCTGGAATATCTGGTATACAGTTTCTGTGCAGTTATGTTTGGAGAATTAATGTAAAGAAAAGGTTTTCTGGACAAGCAGCCTTCCTGTATGTTCCTTGTTTACGTTATTTTTGTTTTGCTGTAGTGCAGCTCTGAGATTGTCAGTGGAATTCAGTTCCACTTTATATTTAGTTTACCTTTTATACGTCACAGCAGGTAAAGCCAAACAGCTTCATTTGCAGGGTAGAAAGCTTTTTTTCTTTGAAGCCAAGTAGATTTTCTGCAAAAGTAAGTGTAAAAATACTATTTTCACTTTCATATGTATTTATTCTTTGGTTATATCCACTTCAGGGTTTACTGAGCAGCAAACATTTCACTATTGACTAAATTAATTATGGCAGCCTTACTTGTTTTGTGAAAATCCAGGAATGTGTGTTCTGGCTTTCTTAGCTTTTATTAGCCCCACATACATGTCTTTGGCATTATACTTATGGGAAACCTCAAGAAGTGTATTTAAGAGGTTAGATCATAATCAACGTGATTTCATTGCTGATACCACCTCAGTTTAGAGTAATCCATAGTAAGTTGCATTGTATTGGGCAAAGTAAAATTAATTTTTCAGGTCTGTGCTTAATAGCTTTTGTTTGCAGACAAGGGCCCTTTTATGAAGGTGCTTACTAATCCTCTGTGTGAGGAGAATAAAGTTGATGTGTGCCCTTGGATAGCTGACATTATGGAGTTCTCTCTGTCCTTAAATAGGACAAATTTTTCAGGAGTTTTCTCCTGCTTGCCATGGGGAAAGGCGAGTTTACTTCAAAACACGGGGTGGTTCTCAACTAACCATGCTAGTAGATAAATATTTCTTCTGCCTAACAATGAATTCCCCAAGTTTAAGATATCCTGTAAGAAGTAATGAGCAGATTTTAACAGCTTATCATCACTTAACTTCTCGCTGCTACTAGACTGTGTGCTGCCAATGCTTTTGTTGTGCCAGCTCCCCAACCCTGCCATGAGCTAGTATAACTGAGAGAAGTGGGGAGTGGAACCAGAGCTGTTGCTTCAGTGAACTGGCATATTCACCATATTCACTGGTGTCTGAAACCACAGCATCATGTCCAGATTCAGTGCTCTTTGGGCTTGGAGAACCTAGAGCTCAAGTTTCCAATCTTGAAATTGGTCAGAAATCAATTTCAGTGGGTTAAAGTCAGTTGTCTGGAATTATGCAACAGGTTACAGTTTATCTGTTTCTTTTAAATTTTGGCTGAACTAACAGTCAAAACTCAATTCCTACTTATAGTTAATGGATCCCAGTCAAGTACTGGAAGGGATCAACGTGTCAAAAAGGAAAGAGCTGCAGTGGCCAGATGAGGTGATACGGCTAAAAGCTGGAAGAAACAGCTGGAAAGACTGGAGTCCTCAGGAAGGCATGGAAGGCCATGTAAGTTTTGCTTGGAAGTTGACAAGCTAAGCTTAAAAAAGGCAGTGTCTTGATTCTGTGGCAGTCTGCCTATATGTCAATGCTAAGATCGATGTAGTAGGTAAGTTAGATTAAGTTAGATCAGCAGCTGTCCTCAAAGTCACTGTTGCTGGAAGAGCAGGTTTAGAATCCTAATTTGAGGCAAAGAGCTATTTCTGCAACTCTGTGCAGAAGATGCAGGGTGATGTTTCAAATGTTTTAAGTCACCACTCCTTCCTTGCCTTCGTTCAGCTTGTCACTATCTCTCAGGCATTGCTCTCATTCATCCAACGTTCATTTTCCTTTCTTTAAACTGTCAATCCCTTACTAGCCAGTCCTTAATTTAAAGCTGAATGGTATTTGATTTTAAATTATTCTGGTCAAAATTGAGTGAAATAAGATTGTCTTTAGATGTCTCTTATATAATAGATACATGATAGGTGTTTACTTGCCTTTAAGAAGGAAATCTGTTCTAACTAAACTTGTGAAAGCCCGTGACTTGAACTTCCGTCTCTTTTCCCTGTGGATGTTACATCTGCAGTTTACAAAAATTCACTGCATTGGCTAGAAAACTTATCTCCCAATTTGGGCTCCTTTTATGAGCAGAAAACAGTGTGGTCTTTGAAGCCTTTTGATTTTTACTGAGATGTACATTTTTTTAAGATCTGGATGTCTGTAAAGATGCTCCAGTATTCTTTCAGTGATACGGGGAAGAGTCACTGACACTGTCTGCATTTGTTTATCAATACAAATGTATTTTCATTTGGAAACAACAGTTCAGTTTTGAAGAAATTTCTTTGACTGCTTACCTCAGTTGGAGGCATTACTTATAAATTGCTTTTAGGGATAGATCTTGCAATTTGAAAATCCACATCACTGTGGACATAAGTGCAAACTTCAGGTAAGAAATGGAGATATGCCAGTAACAGTGTACATTGTATCTACCTTGCTGTTGCATCTACATGAAGAAAAGGCCCTGGAAACACAATTATTCATGGAAGGAATCTACCAGAGTTGACAGTCCACTCTTAGGACAGTAGGGTTACGTTGTAGGTAACACCTGTGAGTAGAATGCTGTTGTACATGTTCTCAGTTATCTTGGGTTTAGACATGCTGTTGCGGATCAAGAGTGTGGTAAAAATGATGATGGTAAAGGGTTATATTGAAGCATGTCTTCTTGGCTGGTATCACTGGACAATTTTTTTCAGGGGTTTGTGAGTGTGTTTTGTGAATTGCAGCATGCTGACATTTACAATGACTGATGCTATAGAAAGATTAAAACGAGAGGATTTAAAGGTCAGAGTAAGCTGTTGTTCGAGTGCTTCTCATCTACTTTTGGTACAGCATATAGGCAGGTTTTTTTAGAAGAGCATCTTTTAACGTAACAAGAAAGGGGGGAAAGCACCAGATTATCCTGTGTGTGATTAGGAGGAAAGGATTTAACTTGATGGCATAGTTTGCACTGTCTGCTTCAGCTGCCTGTGGTTAAACATACTAGTATCAGTAAAGCTCTTAGGACAGTCTTCCCTTTCTGATCCTGTGGCTGTAGTCCTTTCTGCAGATAGGCAAAAATTATTCTTACCTGCTGAGTTGCTGCTCATTAAGCAGTTTACTTTGTCTGCTCTCAGTATGAAGTTCAGCACTCAGTAGTTTGAAACTTTGCTGCTACATAGAAAAAAGCATTTTTCCTAGTTTAGTTTATCTTGCTAAGTATGCAGTGCAATGTGTGTATAAGGCAGAAAGACTTTATATAAGGCTTCTTCAAGGAAATCACATTTAACAGTCCTCTTTGGAATGTAGCTACTTTTTCCAGGTTTTGAGAGGGTATGCCCAGCATTATCTTCCTGTGGTACTGGGGTGTAGAAGAACCCTTTTCCTCCAAGAGATTCTTACTACGTCTTGACTTCCTAGTGACAACATTCTGCATATACCAAATAAATGCCAGTCATTATGGAAGAGGTGGTAAAACTGAGTGTGGCAATATGGCAGTGATGACTTTTAATCTGTGTACAACCTTTTGCATATACACAGTTGTTAAGGGGCCATGATATTGCCGCCTGTAGCTATCTAAAAGGCACCAGTGTTAAATCGGACAACAAGAATGTAGTACTTGGGACTTCATTGGAAAGCTTTTTATTTTGTCTGGGGACATGATATTCCTGGTCTCATTCCATACAGCAGCATAAAAATTTTATGGACACACTTTGAAGTCAGACTTGAACACACACTTAAATATCACACTGTTGCATCAAAGGGGAACTAAAGATGCTGTGTCTGAAATGCTCTCTCTGTATCTATGCAGCATAGATCTCATGCAATGGACAAAACTGCATGTCCTTCACCCAGTGTTAAGAGAAATTGCCAGCTGTGTATAATGAAGATTAAGTGAGTCTATTGGATTTCATCTTGGAAGATTGTGGTGTTCTGTCATTTTTTTCCCTTTATATCTTTAGGACTCCTGAAAACTTGACTGCTGTGGAATTTGTAAAAATTAGTTTTAATTGCTTTTTGACTTACTTTGTCTTGAATTAAGGGTTCTTTTCTCACAATTGGAAAATTTGAGATAATTCTATTTCTATGAAGCTGATAATACTTATACCCATGTTAATGGAGCATCCTTATGGTTCCTTTGGGGCACCCAGAAGTTCAGGGTGTGTTTTTAAGGAGGCAGATGAACAGAGACATACATGGTATGAAAAAGGGACCTTTTGGCAGTCAGTGTCAGGCAGGATCCTTGGAAGTAGCAGGTCAAAGTACTTGAATTCTGTAGATTCAAGGGAGTATGGTACAAAAATTTGTAGCACTGTTTCTGAATCCCTTCTTCTTCATAATATATTTAACTTAAAATTATCTTTGAATAACTTGATTTAGAAGATCAACCTTGAATTCACAGTGCATAGGTAACAAAATTATGGCAAGAGCTTTAACTTGCCAGAGACAGTAGTTTACACCTGACTCCTGGTAAATTGTGTTTCTGTGCCACACAACACTGAGGTATTTTAAGATTATTACAAATGGAGCATCAAAATATGCCAAATTTGTGTGCACTTTCTTTAGTTGCTACTCACTTTGGATGAACTGTTTGGTTCTGATTTGGGTCAAGTTGTTTGTTCCTACTCAAATCTAAATCAGACTGGCTGCTCTCATGGTTGTGAAAGACCTAAATGTCATTTTAAAAAGCAGATCTTCAGCAAGACTTCAACGTGCAGCTTATCTGTGAGTATGCTGTCATTGAGAAATGAGCAACTAACTCATATAGCACCTGTGGTTTTGCTCCTTTGGCCCTGTAAAGGGTCTTGAGTTATCAGCCACAACTTTGATATGACAGCTCTCCCTGTAGAGTTTACAGTTTATTATACTTTGGTTTTTTTTTTCCCCCCAGGTGATTCACCGCTGGGTGCCTTGCAGCAGAGATCCAAGTAGTCGGTCACATATAGATAAAACCATCCTGCTGGTTCAAATTGAAGATAAATATGTTGCTGTTGTTGAAACTGGAGTCCTTGAACTTGGGGCTGAAGTGTAAATCTCTTTGAGACTGAAACTTCCCCTTCTCCAGTGATTCAGAAGAGAGAAGGGTCCAGAAGAAGCAGCTCCCAGGACACGAAACTTTGGTCTGGTTGTAGGAAAGGACTTGAAACACAGATTTGTCTAAGTCCCTTTCCCCAAATAAACAAGTGTAAGAACTTTTTTAAGTTGTTAGCTGCTGAAGAAACACTTGCATGAAGGATAGATTTGTTGAGACATATCTTTTGTTTATAAATTTTGTTATGCATTGCGTAATGCTTTAAATCAACAAACTTTTCAGTTCTAAGATCAGAGCACCTCATATTTTTCTAATTGTTTTGCCAAAAATTGCCATGTCTTGTCACAGAGTGCGTGGAATTCATCCACCTTATTTTAATGAAATTGACTACAAACCTTCAGTTTGGTGAAACAGTGTAAGGGTTTCAGGTGTGGCAAGAAGAGACTGAACAGATGTATAGATTCTTATTCCTTATGAGCTAAACATTAATGAGAACTGCACTAATTTTTTTACAGCAATGCACTAAAAACAACCCTGAGATTGCTGAGAACATTTATTTATATATATAAATATAAGTATATAAAATACCATTATTTAAATTGCCTTTGGGATTAATCCCCTCCCTCTCCATATACATGTTGATGGTAAGGGCTGTGCCATGGGTTTGGTTCTATGTTCTGTATTTCGTACAAGTGCATTTGCTGCATCCTCTTCACAATAAATGGTAAAATAACAAATGTGTAGAAAAGCACCTGAGTATCCCTGTACTACATCAGACTTTATTGTGGTGGCAGTGGTACCTCAAGCCTGTACAACACATCTAGCTTTAAAGTGGGCTCCAATATGACTTTCCATCTGTCTTCCCTTCGCTAGCCATGGCTACTTTGCTTCTTCACACCCAGAGCTGGCTGTGTTGTTTCATTGGCTCTTCTCTGGCAAACACGGTGGTTTTAGTTTTGTAGTGGGAGGTGCAGGTCCATGATTACTTCACGGATGCTTGAAGGTTTTTTTATTCTATCCAATTTAAAAAGAAAAAACACCAACAACTCCCCAAACAAAACAAAAAAAGAACCCAACAAAACTTGACTTCTGCTTTTAATGATCTTTTATAGAAGGCACAGCCCTAAACTTGTATCACTTTTACCACCTTGCCTTTTCTTTCCCTTTAGTCTTCATTCTTTTCTATGACTTGAATTTTATTTTCTGTGATTATATATTCTATGTAAGTGTAATTTGAGTATTTATAACTGTGAAGTTGAATTATTCATGTGTTACATATCTTAGGTTTTATTGTATTTTTTTAAAAGTGTGTATTCAGGGAAACAAGTAACTCAGAACTATCATGGGAGTGTGAGAGGGAAACTGGTTTGTTCTTCACTTGCAGTTCCTATGACTCACTTTTCTTAATCCGTAAGAAAGAAATGTACCTGTTGTGATTGTTTCCTGTTTCTGACCTGTAATTATATAGGACTGTGTGGGAAATTTGCATACAGTTCTAGCTTTTGGGAGCAGCCATCTTCTTCCCAGTCACCTCCACTTCTTTATATGTGTTGTAATTACAAGAGACTTCTGATATACCACAGAGGTTATTATAATTAATTCTCTGACATCAGAGAAACATTGTCCATTATGTACCTAATGTAAGAGTGAAATTACACGGGATAAGAAAAAAGGAAGAAACAGCTACCTAGAAACACTGGTATTCCAGCTCAAGTCACTGTATGCCATCTAGCCATGAACGGGTAAGTCTGTGTGCCTGGTAGCTACTCAATTCCAGTTACTGTTCCCAGTGGATGATACTGGGACCTTGCTTGCATCATAGACTATGCAAACTTGTCCTCAAAATGCTGTGCATCTTAGAGTTGCATATTACTATTCACTTTATTCATGCACAGTCCCATTTAATCATGGTATAAATGCACAGATCTGCCACCCTTGAAACTATGTGGAACAGCAAAATTATTTATCATATATATCACATTATAGAGTAGTTGAATTAATCTCCTGCATATGTGAAAATGTAGTACAGAAGATGAAACTTCTGTAGCGGTCTGGTAATGCTGCTATCAGGAATGGAGAAAATGTGTAAGTTTTGAGTTGAAGCCTTTTAGTGAAGATTTTATTCCATGTCCTTCCCTTCAGGTAAATACTTTTAATTAATACCTTTAATTAATTAACCTTCCGGGTTTTCTGTGTCACTAGGAGCATTGCTTCGTTTAAAAGGGAGAAGTTTGTTTGAAAATAAGCCCCTATTTGACATTAGTTGCACAGGGTTGGTTTTTTTTTCCCCTTGGACTGAAGCCTTGAGGTAAACAAATGACTGAAAACCAAAATATATAAGTTAGGTTTTTTTGCTTTGTTTTTTTTTTAAAGCTGACTGAAACAATTTTCAGTATGTTAACCATGACTGAACAGTCTCTCACTCTCTTTGGGGCAAGGTAAGGACAGTATCCATTGCTGGTAAAAGATGTGATAGGAATTAATGGCTTGTTAATGTGGAAATTTTAGTACGTATGTGTATCTGCCTGGAGTTAGATTGGCAAACAGTGGATAGGGAAAGAGAGAGAGACTTTCTTTAAGGGCAAAGAGAATTGATGAATATTTCTATTTTTTATAAAACATAAGGTTTTTGGTGTGCTGACTTCAGGAGATGGGTTTTAATGTGCACAGCTAACAGGTTAACACTTCCTTTCAGGTACTCGGCTAACATCTGTTTTGAGGCCGTTCACATAGTGCTCATACCTATTCCAGATCTGCTCAACAGAAGCCATCTAGTTGAAATTTCACTCTTCCAATAAGGCTTTGGAAAATTAACTCTTTAAAGCTTTTCCTGAACTCATTAAGATTCATATGATTGTATGTTGGTTTGTACAGAGTTTGTCTTTGGTTTCTAGTGTGCAAGTGACAGAAATGTTTTTATTCTAACTCAGAATCACACAGAATTAACTAGGTTGAAAAAGACCTTTGAGATCATAGAGTCCAACCTATGACTGACCACCTCCTTGTCAACTACTAGACCATGGTACGAAGTGCCACATCCAGTCTTTTTTTAAATACCTCCAGGGACAGTGACTCAATCACGTCCCTGGGCAGCCCATTCCAATGCCCAATCACTCTTTCTGTGAAGAATTTCTTCCTAATGTCCAGCCTAAACTTTGCCTGGCATAGCTTAAGATTGGGTCCTCTTGTCCTGGCACTGGTTACCTGGGAGCAGAAACTGACCCCCACCTGGCTTCAGCCTCCTTTCAGGGAGTTGTGGAGAGTGATAAGGTTTCCTCTGAACTTCCTCTTCTCCAGGCTGCACAACCCCAGCTCCCTCAGCCTCCTCACAGGATTTGTGCTCCAGACCCTTCACCAGCCTTGTTGCCCTTGTCTGTATGCATTTGAGCATCTCAGTGTCCTTCCTAAATTGGGGGCCCAGAACAGGACACAGCACTCAAGATGCAGCCTCACCAGTGCCGTGTACAGGGGGACAATCGCTGCCCTGGTCCTGCTGGCCACACAGGCCAGGATACCATTGGCCTTCTTGGCCATGTGGGCACACCTCCTCACAGGATAGACCTGTCTGTGGAAACCTCTCTTCTAGATGGAATTATTTCATCTTTTGTTTTATTTTCTTGGCCGTTGTCTTGATGTGTAATATTTTTCTGCTGTTGTAAGGATGGAGAAGATAAGTGTTTTCAAATTATTCCTGTCAGTTGAACCTTACCATAGAGCAGAATTTTTTAGGTCTTTCTAGACTTCTATGAAAACCCTTACAGATGTTTGCTTTTACTCTGTCCCCTTGCATTGTGATATTCTCTTCCCATAAGAACATTCCAGTTAAGTCCTACTGTTGTAGCTTCCAGGTAGATCCCAGTCTATTTTCTTTCTCTCTGATTTCTTTGGAGGTTGTATCTATATGTACATATGTAAGGACTTTTCCCTAAAACACTCAGTTGCAGAAAAGGGCTTGAAAACCCCATTAATCAGATAATGTTCATTAGTAAAAATGGCTACTACATGATGTTTTAAAACCTTTTCCCATTTCACTTCTCTGTGAAATCTTTTTAAATGTTCTGATTAAAAAAACCAAAAACGTGGACCTGTGTATGTGACACTACTGATGACACCTAGACTTCCGTGCTACTTGCAGTGGATGATGCTAGTGCTGGATTCTGGGGATCTTTCTCATGCTCCAGCATGTGTGAAATGGTTTCAGAGCTTGGGGAAGGTGTTGGTGATGATTATTTCTTGAGGTAATTGCATGTAGGCTGAATGGACCTACAGCCACTTTGCCTGGGACATCTGGCATGTTTCTGAGTGTTGATGTCAGTTTTCCAGTTAAGAGTGCCGTTACCACCAGTCATTCCTCATGCCATGGTCACAATGCCTTTGGGAACTGAAGAACTCTTTGAGAAGCCTGGATGACTGGTGAGATGGCAGATGAAGACATGTGGCACAAGTCCATGCCTTTGGCAAGAGGCCATAAAGCATTGTCTGGGTTTGGGCAAGGAGGGGAGGAGATGCCTTATGATTGGTATAGCCTTCTCTGATAATGCACACACCACCATGCAATCTAGGAGTGTAGATAACAAAGACACTGCTTTAAAGACCTTTCTCAATTACAGAATTGCATTTTTTTACCATTACCAATATTATTGAACTTATATTGGATTTGGGGTTGTACCACCACAGGTTTTATGTACTTAATTTTATTAAGGAATTTTATACCTATTATATAGGCATCCATTCTTTTCTTGTCTGGCTTGCTGTTTGATATTCTAATGCAGTACATTCAGTGACGCTGGACTCTTTCAGAGATTATACTGGTAATTCCTGGTGCCTTAGTAAAAAAGTGGGTGCATAACACCTTGGTGGAAGGTAAAGCCTGTGACTTGTTTCACCCCAGCATGATATGTGTATTTCTAAAAAGGTGATTAAGATGGCTGCCCCAAAAGATTTTGGGAGTATACCTACATCACTTGGTCATGAACATTTGAATATGAGCAATTTTTATGACTTCTGGTATGTACAGTTTGAGTAGATAAGCCCAGTACACTTAGGCCACAACTTTGAAAGATGGCAATCAAATAGCTGGATATGTAACTTCTTACACAGATGCCCCTGAAAGCCTGACAATAGCTGCTGGTTAGAAAATGGAGAGGGGAGTAAAGCATAAATGAGAGGATGGCTTTGGTTTTTAATGGACAATGAAAATATATATTGTCTCTACCAGCAAAAGGTTACCTTGCCAGGGATAGGGATATATGTACCTGCGTGTCTGTGAGTGTGTGTGTCTGCGTGTGTTCTTGGAAACAGCCTGTAAATATTGTAGCTGTTTAAAATGGAAAAGGCAGAGAGTTTTTTTGCAACATGTTGCAGCAAAAGGACAGTATTGACAGTGGAGAAACACTGAGAAATAAAAGAACCTTTTTTCACTTGTTGTCATTTATTGCACGATTACATTCTCTTAAGATGTCATTCTCACAAATTCCCTATAAGGACTGTTTTAAGTTTACTCAGATCATCCTTTAATGAAGGATTCTCGTGTTTAAAAATGGTCTTTTGTAGCTATGCAGAGAATAACCTCAGCTATTCCTATTTTACTGCCACCATCATCCCTGTTTTCTTGCTTTTGCATAAATAAGTGCCACGTGCTTTCTCTTTTACAGTTAAAATGTTTTGTCTTTGTTGAAACATTTTCTCTATCAGTGTTTTCCCTTCTCTTGAATGTTTTTCAAAGCTGAGAACGCTCTTGTACTGTCTTTGTCCTCAGTAATTTTTCATTTGTCATACTTTGCTGGGAAATACCTTACCTAGTGTGGTTTAATCAGTCATTTCTAATTTTCTGCCATCCTTGATCTGATAGCCAAGTGCAGCATTGGGTGGAGTCCTCACAACGACTGTGTTTATATGAAACACTTTTTGAAACAGTGATACTAGTCTAAAAATACTCAGCTGTTGTTTGTCCATTCTCTCAAATATTTCACACTTGTACAGAGGCAACATTATCTTGCCCCTTTCAGTTTGAAAAAAATAACTTCTAACGTAGAAGTGATTGGACAGCTCTCTGTCTTTAAAGATTGGATGTTTCCTTTGTATAAAACCTAAACAAAGCATCTGCAACTCTTCTTCTGCTTGCCTGTGACACTTGACCCATAGCTGCTTCAGGCCTCAATTTAAGAATGAGAGAGGAGAACATAAATAGAGCACGTGTTCCTATGGAGAAACAGCTCCTTTTATTTTTTAATATGAGCAAGTGATTCTCAATGAAAAAATTAAAAGTTCTGTAACTGTTGTGTTTTAAGAAGCAGCTGAGCGTTCAGCTGACAAAATCAAAAAAGGAGGAGCAGCACTTCCAGATTGATTTATGAGTTGCAAAGGGTAAGATTGTTGCTGTAATCCACCGTTTCTTGCTGTTGGTGTCAGCTGAAGGCCTGCAACTGGTAAAAATTGGGGAACTGGAGCCCTGGTTACTGGTTGGAGGCTATTTCTTAGGGTAGTTTGGCCTGAGAAAAATTCAGTTCGCTTACTCCGAGACAATGTCTCCGTGTGAGCCTATCTAGGACCTGGGAGCAGTGTCTTTGCTTCTACAACTCACACCAGTCTGGGGGAGTGGAATGCCTATTGCATGGCTTCCTTGTATTGCCAAAGGTCCTCCTCTATCTTACTTTGAACCGGACTTGCTGTGACTCGTAGTTCTTGTGTAGAAAGATGGTACTTGGGTTCTGGCACTTTATAGATCTCCTTGGTTGTATCAATTTATGTGGTTTTTTCCTCTGTTCATTAGAAACAGATGACTTTGGGTTTCTCTCCGAGCTCTTGCGGCAGAGCACCCTTGTCCTGGTAGGGCGCTGCTGCTGCTGCGGCGGCTCCCGGAGCTGCCGGTGCGAACCTGCGGTACCCGAGCGCTGCTCTGCCGGCTTGGAGCTGGGCCGGCGGGCGCTGGGCCTGGGCGGGCAGCGAGCGCCCCGGGACCCGCAGCTGCCTTTCCGCCCGCTCCTCTGCTCCGGCCTTGCCGTGGGGTTGTGCTCCCAGTGATGCCGCTTTAATTCCCACCCTCACGGCAGCATCCAGCTGTTCCCGCTACACCGAGCGGTGAGTCCCCGCGCTGCTGGGCTGCCCCGGGGACCTGCGCGGCCCCGTGTCCTTCCTTCTGCACAGGAGGGAAGGACGATGAATGAATTTCACTGATTGATATTTTATGTCAGTGATCCCATGACCAGGGAAGTAAGAAGAAGAGGGGAACAAATAGCAAGAAAAGGGAAGACAAAGATATTGGGGAAAAGATACATGAGGAAAGAGACCACTTTTTTATTTCCAGAATCTGAAGGAGATGAAGTAGGCAGTCCCAATATAATATTTCAGCCTCTTTCTTGTAATCCCCCTACATCAAAATGAACCAGAGGTGAATTCTTCAAAAATGCAAATGAATTTTGAGTGTAATTCTGGTTTAGCAGACATCAGTCTTAAAAACTACTAAAAAAGTCATAATGGGCACCTTTCTTTTACTCAGTGTATTGTATATATTATGGTACATTGTCACACTCAGGTAAAATTACAAATTATACCTTGGTTAAAGGGCACAGTGTTCTTGCTGCTTTGTGATGCTGGGAATGAAATGGCTGCTGTTTCCACAGGTGGTTCTTAGGAATGCATGTCTAGCTCCTGCAACCAAAATAAGTATCCATACTGCAACTGCAGTAGAAATATCAGCTGATGAGGATCTGAGTAGCCTCTCCTGCTTGTTTGGACCCCACATCCATTCCGCTGTGGCAGGCATTACAGGATGGCTCAGAGCAGTGTACTGTGACCTTGCACAGAGATCAGTATCTCTTTTTTACTTCAGCTGTGGAAACAAATGCTTGGGACCTGGGCACTTGTGAAGCTCTCCTGCAAGCCTACCTATGCTGTCTGATGCAGGTGCCAGAAAAGGCAGGCAGAGATTGTTGCCAGGAACTCAATGCTGTCTTTGTAGAAAACAATTTTTACCTTGCTAGTGGAGTACATTTTACATGTCCCAGCAGTGGCTGACAGGGACAGAGAGACCTTAGTAATGTTCCCCAGCAACAGGAACTATTTCAGCCCTCCTCCTTTTTTCACCGTGGGAGTATCAGAGGTTTGGAACAGACCAGCTCCCCCTCCCCTGCACTGTCATTGCTATGGTACATTAACTTTTTCTCTCTTGTACTCTCTGTGTTTACCAGCACCCGGAGCAGTCAGCCCTCTGTGCTCCCTGACTTCCTCTGAGGGAGAAAGCCAGTGCCCTTTGCATCATCTGGCCTTGCTGGCACATGTGCATGTTCTGCCCATCACCCAGAGGTGCGGATAGCAAAACCGGTAGCTCGTCCCTCTGCAGGGAACAAGACAGCAGCTGTCTCTGGAAAAAGCAGTGCTCAGATATATTGAGGGCAATTATATACTACAGCTTCATGCTTTTTGTCATTCTTGTTGTTTGCTACTAATGGGGAGTTTTGGTCCATCAGTGTTGTGTACATCCACAGTGAGACTCTGCTTGTTTCCTCCCCTAGAGCTGCCAAGGCCTCCCTCCCAAGCTCCCTTTCCCAGCCATGGTAGAGCCTGGAGCTTCTATTTCTTACCTTCTCAGGATCTTTTCTATGAATAACAAGATAACCTCCTTGCTGCACCCTGGTTTTAGTGTTCTTCACTTACCTTTGCCTAAGACTTGGGAACCTCTGGGTGGTAAATTCCTGCAGCACTCCTCTCTTTTATCACTGAATCTATGAAAATGATTCCTGAAAATGATTCTTGATTGTGGTCTGTGTTATCTGCTTTCCTGGTATTTTACATGAATTAAAAAAAAAAAAAATGTAGTTGTAAAATGCCTAGTACTTCAAGGTAGGTTAGTGGCTGCCAGGGAAGTACCTGGGTAAGGTACAGCTCACTGCCATCCAGGGAGCCTACTGCTGTCCCACCCCACTGCTACACATGCTGTGTCCGCCGCCCCCCCGGACCCCTCTGCTTGTCCTGCTCATCAGCACACTTGACCACAGTGCCTGGCAGCCCGTTTGCCTGCTGCCAGCTCACAGAGAGCCACATCTGAGGTCTGAGACATCCTTTTTTTTCAGTTTGGCATGATGCAGACTGTATTAGGATCAAGGAAGCCAGCACCCGTGAGAAGACACAGCCCTAACATTGTATGGAAGTGTCTCTGCTGGTGATATTTGAGTCAAGTAGGCACCCTGTGCATGGACAGGTCTTCCTTCTGCTGTGTGGACCCTCCAGCCCAGGTAAGGATTAGATGCCACCTGAGAGCTTGCACCTGGATAACTTGTACTGGTTGGGTGGCATCAGAGGATGGCTTGGGTTGGAAAGGACCTTAAAAGATTATCTAATCCACCACCCCTTCCACAAGACTGGGTGGTTAGTGCTCTGTCCAGCCTGGCACTGAAGAGTGCCAGGGATGGAGCATATGCAGCTTCTCTAGGCAACCTGTTCCAGTGCCTCACCACCCTCACAGTAAAGAATTTCTTCCTAATATCTGATTTAAACCTATCATCCTTTAGCTTAAAATTGCTGCTCTTCCTCCTTTTACTAGGGGCCTTGGTAAAATGTCTCTGTCTTTCTCTAAGCCCCCTAAATACAATGTAAGATGTGGTACCTGCTGGGTGTGAGAAATTGGGAGTCTAGACATCAGAAACAGCAAAGCTGATCATCAGCTAAGACTGATTTCAAACAACCAAGCGGGGCCCGCCTGAGGGGTAATGCAGGGAAATCCCTGCACATCTCTGCCTGAGCCTCATCACCACTTCAGCCTTGCTGTTGTAGCCCCTGGGAGCCCTCAGTGTGTGCTGGGCGATCCCTGTGAGCACCCAGCTGCTCCACGGCCTCGCCTCGCGCTGTGCAGCGCGTAACGAGCGCTGCAAGTGACCCGTGCCGTGAGTAACTGGCTCGGAGCATGGCGCTGCCCGCGATTACGAGTTCGTCCGTACGTGATGTTCCACTGCACAGCCCCCGAACTGTTTTCAGCACAATTGATTTCCATTATGGAAAACGCATTCCCCAAAGGAGACGGCAGCGGTGATGCGTGGTGGCACAGCAGAGCTGGGCTTCATCTTGGGCATGAAACACACCATGTAAATACGTATCACTGTCAAGTCTGGGGGAAGTGGTGCTTTTTCCACTGCTCTTCCAAGCCCAAAAACCCATGCTCACCCTTCTCTGTGGCCAAGGAACTGTCAGCACCAGGGGGAAAAAGGGAGGAGGGGAACAGCCCCTTGCTTCTCTCATCCCTGTGTATTAACACTTCTCAGGGTTGGGAGCAAATGGACCCCCCCTTAGCTCATTGTCACCCTCTTCCATGCCTGGTACCCCCACTGCAGAAATGGGGGTGAAGGCTGTGGTGCTGCCCCTGTGAGCCCTTGGCATGGTCATGTCTGGAAAACTGTGTGGGGATCATTCTCCAGCTGCCAGCTCAGGTTTTTGGAGGCACACCATGACTTACTGCTAAGGTATTCTCTTTTTATTATTTAGCAGTGGCTGTTCTAGAGATTAGTGGAGAATGACAGGGAAAGAAAACCCAAACCCCACAGATTACTTTTACAGTCAGGTTTGGTGTACCAGTACTCCTACGCCCGCGTTTCTCTCCCAACAGGAGCCAAATTGCACAGCCTTATGTAACCAGCTATATAAGGAGTGCCTTGGAGGAAGCTGAAAATGCTGCCTAGCCCCCACCCCCGGCACCCTCACCCCCAGCACCTCCTGCCCTCCTCCAGGTGTGTGGGCTGCCCATGGCCCAGCTGCCCCTGCAAAGGGACCTGCAGCCTGAGTGCTGCTGCTTAAAGATGCCCAAGTTCCATCTCCATGCATGATATGACCAAGGTCCATCTGTCCCTGTCTTGGGAAACTGCCTCTAGCTCTAGTGTGTTGCTGGCTGAGGTGTTTCCATGGTCAGGGGTGAGGGGATGGAGGACAAGGAGAGGGAGTTTACACACACCATGAAAAGCATAAACTGATCAATGTGTTCAAGCCGAGAACCTTTGCTTGCCCAGCTGCAGAAAGCATTTGGGGCAGGGTGAACAGTCATTCAGCCTTGTGGTTTGTCTCTTGGACCTTTCAGAGTAGTGCAGGGACAGTCCTGGGATTGCTAAAGTGCTCCCAGGACCTAGTATTCTGCATAAATGTGTCCATATGTATCTATACAGCCGCTCCTGAAATGAAGGCTGCCTTACAGAGCTGTGACCTGGGATGTCGGCAGCAAGCCAGGCATCACAGAGAGATTTAGGCACAAAGCAAGTGGGTTGCATGAGAAGGAAGCTGGAAGAAAATTGTAGCTGTAACTCAGTGTTCCTGCCTGAGCCCAGCTTGAGGATTTGCTGCAGGGCGCTCACACCTTTGCTGCAACTGCCTTTTCCTTTTAATTCTGAAAATGTTTTGCAAACAATGCCTGGGGACAAGCACAGCTTTACCGGGTCTCTCTCTCTCTTTCATAAACATGGAGATGGCTCACCTTTCCTAAACTCTTCTCCAAATATTTTCCTTGAAGCTCTAAATGACACTTGAGAGGATGTGAAAGGAAGCAGTGAAGGGAGCTGTGCCTTCATTGTGCAGATAATTCCAAAACAGTCAAGTAAAACACATAACTGCTTGAGCAAGAACTGCTTAAATATGAATTCTAACTCAGCTGGCAGCTGTAGTAGCAGGGGCCAAGAATGCTGTGGGAGAACGTGTCTGTGCAGAGGTTGAAACTGAGCAGCAAGGCACAGGGTGCAGGATTGCTGTCAAAACTCTGCTGCTATGGTGACTTTTGGTTAATTTAAATTGTTTTCACCTCCCTTTTCATGCCTTCTCATAGATGAAAGCAGTTTTATCCACCTCATGAGAGAGAAGTGTTGTGGGAGGCTATTCACATATATATATACATGTGTGTATATATATATATGTTGTGCTATAAAATTTTTCTAATACTGATGTAGATGGAGGCTTCAGATTTTTCTCATTTTTGGGGGGAGGCAGGATTTATGAATTAACTCAGTCAACACTGAGCTAGAATCCAGCCAGGAAAGCAGCCCAGCTCCATGAACACTGCCATGCCCAAGGAAAATCCAAACTGCAGTTGTAGCACCTTTCCCTACAGTAGCAGAGCCACAGCTCTGAAGTGGAGGCCTCTTTGCAGCCCATGCACTTCACAGGGGATAGGAGAAAAGCCTTTGGAGTGATGTAGTCATCCCATGTGCCAGCATAAGTCAGGTTGCCTGTGACAGGGCTGGAGACAGGAAAAGGGTTTTCTGCAAGAAATACCTGCCCAGGGGAAGGGAAGATACTTAGGCTGTTTTCACTACAGGAGCACTGCCTCATGAACTCTTTGCTCTGGACCTCCTTTCCTGTATCACTGCTTCTCATTTTTTCCTTCACCTCCCTAATTGTACTTTGCCATAGGCTACATTCAGCACACAAATCTGGTTTTTTATGTTTGCACAGCTCCTTAGACAATATGGCCTTTGAACACTTATGGTAACATGATTATTTTAGGGCATTGACAGCTGTTCAGATTTCCTTTATAGTACTGTTTAGATCTTTCATGTTTAAATGTGAAAGTACTGCTAATGCAGGCTGTGCTGGTAATGCAGACTCAAGCTAGTTTATTTCAATATGTATGAGATTTCTTCCTATGCAATATGGGAACCTTCCTGAAGTAGAAATGAGTCATTACTCCTTCATAAACCCACTGCAGACAGTCCCCTCCGCTGGCAGCAGCTCAGAGCCATCTCCGTGTTATGCCACTTGCAAAGAAATGGCTCTGTGTGTGTCTCTCTGTTTTTCTTCCTCTCCCCCCACTGCCCCTGGCTTTCCACAGTAATTGCCATTCTCCTCCTTTCCCACAAGTACAGGGAGAGCTACAGGAAATGATACTGCTAATTAAGCTGTAGAAGAAAATACAAAAGCCCTAAACTATAAATACTCCATCTGTGTTAAAAACGAGTGACATGTATTGTCCTTGCTGGTTGGAAGCCAGTGCAGCCAAGGAGCTAGGCAGAGACTTTGGGAGCAGGCAGTGCAGGCAGCATGCTCTTAGAGAGCCTCTGGCTGCTGCCCCCAGACTCAAGTCACAGTGTCACTGCAGCAAGAAATCAGGATCACAAGCAAAGCCATGATTCTATGTTATCTGGCTTTTCTAAATACAAGCTGCACCAAAGTACAGGTGATGCCTGTCAGGATTTTTATATAGTGTCAGGCTTAAAGCAGCAGCTTTCTAGCAGCAGCGTGGTCCGTGGTGATGGGGTGAAGCTGGAAGGTCGTTCACAACATCTGCAGCAGCACCCCCAGTGAAGGTGTGTGCTGATGCATTAGTGCACCCCACACATCTGGACCTGCTGCATCTGCCTGGAGCATCACCCAGGGCGCAGCCTGCTGGTGCCTGTAGAAGCTGTCTGGTGCCCAGCTTATCCACACCCAGGGCCTGCAGGTCTTGCCCGGCTGGTGGGGCTGTGGGGCCTTTCAGAAGGACAATTTCTCAGGGCGAGGGTGTGGGACAGGAGCCTTGCTGGGTGCCATTCATTGCCTCTGAACACCCACTTTCTGCCTGGCACTGTCATGCCACAACAAGCCTGCAAGAGTCTGTACTTCCTGTCATCAGCTGAGTTCCTGACTCTAAATCCTAGATTTGTGCAGAGGTGTTAAAACCACTTCGTGTTATTTGGTACTGAGGCAAGTGGCTGAAGAGGGAGAGCGGGCACTGGGAGTGGTGTCTTCTACTACTGCACCCACAGGTTGCACCCTGGCTATGAGTTTTTCTTTACAACCAAACCAAGTTAGGTTTGGAATAATCCACACTTTTTTGGTTTTGATGGAATTTAAGATGTTCCCATTCTTCACAGGCACGAGATTTAAGAAAAATACCAAATATTCAGAAAAAACAATGAACTCTGATACTCAGTCATGCTGTGTGTGCACAAAACTCATGTTTTCTAGGTCATAGAAATAGGAACAGGAGCAGAGATCTGATCCACAAAAGTACTTACATGATACTACTGGTCACTACAAGTGTTTCAGTTCAAAGTCTCAGGCCACAAGACCTGTGCCAAGACGCTGAGTTGGCACTTGTGCAGAAGTTCATACCCATTAACCAGAGCTACAGGAGGTGCTGGCAGCGCTCCTTGGCCCTAAAGTGATGCAGGCAGCACAAGATCAGTTAGCTAAAACACCCGACTGTTTATCAGAGAGGGCCACGGTGATGCACCCTCATATAAACTGGTGCACAACTGGGCATTGATTTGGTTTCATAAATAATTTTTTTTGAGGCAGTTTCTCATAGTAAAACCAAAATTACGCCAAGAACTACATGCAAAAAGACACATTTCCTAGTAGAAGCACTCTGATTTAAACCACTTGTGCTAAAAAGTTGTGCTTTCCTCCTTAACTTTGACAGTCAATGCCTATTTCTTACAATGGTGGTTCAATAATTATATGCCTCTTTGGCCCATGTTTCTTTCCTTACATGCTTCATGTTGTGCAGTGAATGAAACAGAGTTTTGGACAGCCCATTCTGCCTAGAGAATGAGGCAGGTGTCCTGCAGGACTATAATGCCATAAACAGCTTTCTTGTTATTTGTCTATGCCAAGAAGCCAGACCAGTGTTTTAAGCAGGTTTCATCGCACCTCTGTTTAGCACCAAAAGGAAATTTGCACCTTGGAGCCAATGTGATCCAACAGCTCTCTGCTCCCTTCCCTCTGCCATGGCTCCCAGTCAAGGGGTCCTCTTGCTCTCAGTTTCTGCTCCCCTGGGATTTAAAGAGGCTACCTCTGCCAGCTCAGGGAGCAGAGCCAGCTCAGAGGGCTGCCAGGGCTAGTGTCAATGCAGGGAGGGAAAGGTAGGACTTCTCTCCTTGGCAGCAAGCTGTTAGATCAATGCAAGCCATAAATAATACCAACCACCCTTTCTAAGGAACAAGCACATTGCCCCAGGAAAAGTGCTCTCAGTTCTTAATTGACTTCCCAAGCTACAACACACAAACTCTCTTCTGCACAAAATTAAGTGCCTGCAGAATGAACTGCCCTGCTTACTGTAGCCTGTTCTGGGTGAGAACTATTTGCCCGCAGAGCTTCTGTGTGCAGTCCTGGGGCAGCAGGATAGACACTCACCAGGCACTGATGAAGAGCAGACAAACCTGCTCACCAGGTGGCTGTTTCTCCCTGAATTCCCCCTACCTTCCCAAGTAAGGGACAGCTACAGAAGGCTTTCAAAACCCAAACCATCTGGAAAAAATCCAGTGACTGCATTGAATAGTGCAGGCTCTTCCCCAGTGACATTAGAGGGACCCATCTTCCCCCGCACACCACAGGCACCAGCACATTTTTTCTGGGTGGCTGTAGCTGGTTATCTGGTTACCCAGTGAAGCTCAAAGCTCAGCATGAGCCACTAGATTGCTGCAGTGAGCAGTGGTCTGTAGTTCTGTAGGGTTCCTCTGCAGTCAGTGGTGGGAGACAAGCAGAGCAAAGTCATAGAATCGCAGAATAGTTTGGGTTAGAAGAGGCCTTTAAAGGTCATCTAGTCCAGCCCCCCTGTAATAAGCCTCAACTAGATCAGATTGCTCAGAGACCTGTCCAACCTGAATGAATATTTCCAGGGATAGGACATCTACCATGTCTCTGGGTAACCTCTTCCAGTGTCTTACCACCCTCATTGTAAAAAAATTTCTTTGTTGCATCTAGCCTAAATCTACCTCCTTTGGTTTAAAACCATTAGTCCTTCCTATTGGTACAGGCTTTAGTATAAAGTGTGTCACTCTATCGAGCAACATGAAACTCAGAGACAAACACAGCTACACTCGAGAGAAGGCAAAAAAGAGAGAAACTTTATTTTGGTTTTCACATTATATAGAGTTCTGGAAACGACTATCGATTGGAAGGTGAAGTTACCATCTCTCCAACCACACTGGTCAGTGACAAAGTCTATCAAACCTTTCTCCTCCCAGGAGAAGGAATGAAAAACAAAAAGACAGTTAGAAAAACATGTGCATGTTTACAAAAACAGCATGAGAAACTCCATCACAAGAATGAAAACATCAGAAGGCTGAAAAGTGAGAGTGACATAAAGTGTGTCCCCATCTTTTTCATAAGCCCTGCTGAAGCACTGAAAGGCCACAATGAGGTCTTCCTAGAGCTTTATCTTCTCCAGGCTTTCCTCCCAGGAAAAGTGCTCCATCCCTTTGATCATTTTTGTGACCCTCTTCTGAAACTATTCCAACAGGTCCTTGTCCTTCCTGCGCTGGGAACCCCAGAGCTGGATGCAGCACTGCAGGTGGGGTCTTCACCCCACTGCAGCACCTCAATGTCTTTCTTGTCGGGAGGGGCGCAGAACTGAATGCGGGATTTGAGGTGCAGCCTCACCAGTGCTGAGTACAGGAGGATGGTCACTGTCCTGGTCCTGCTGGATGCACTATTGTCCTTTATGTCCAGCTTTTCTTCCACCACCACCCCGAAGTCCTCCTCCACAAGGCTGCTCCCAAACCCTTTACCCCCAGCCTGTATTGGTACTGGGGGTTGCCCCAGTCCAAGTGCAGGACTTTGCACTTAACCTTATTATTCAGCCTCATTGAACCTCATGAGGATGACACAGGCCCATCTTGAGCTTATCCAGGTCCCTCTGGATGGCATCCTGCCCCTCAGGCATCATCCTCTTTACCTTCCCACAGATGCAATTTAGTTGAATATGTGTTTGCTGAGCCCTGCATACTTTGCTGCCATGACCCTTTAGCACTTTTGGAATATAACCAATATTTCCTTAGTGTAGTGCTCTAACATACTTTCCTTTTTTTATTCAATGGCTTGTAAAAGTGTTTTAACTAAGCTGAATAGAAGGATGGGTCTCAGTCTCATGACAGTCTCCATGCTCAGGGTGCCTTCACTTTCAGTACAAACCATTCTTGTGGTTTCTCTCTTTGAGAAGCTCCCAGCTGTGTTGTGGAAGTATGAACAAGCCCTCACCTGCCCCATGCAATTCTGCTTTGGTAGACTGAGCTTGTTGACTACTTCCCTGCTTTTCTTTGCATATCTTAGAAAAATGATGGTCTCCTACAGAACCAAATGTGCTTTCTGAGGGTAGGGAAACATCCTCTCTGAAGCAAATGCTGTACGTGCTGGAGGGAAAACTAGGGGCTTCCTAATGCAATTATTAAATCTTTCTCTCGTCTCTAAAACAGCAGAGCACCAGTAGCTCAAACCTCAATACACCATGAGCTCAATGACCATGAGCTCAATGCTGAACAGAAGGCATGTCAACATGAGCAGCTTTATCAGCCAGAACCTTGCCCAGCAGTTCTCTGCAATCCAGTTTGAGGGACCCCCCTGCATCCTGACAGCCATCAGCAGGCAGGGAGATGAGAATGGTTCTCATGACCATCTTCAAACGCTCATTCTCTTAGAGAAGGGGCTTTTGGCTGCTGGGTAACACAGCTGGCCTTGCAAGGCACATGGTGTTAGTCCAGGCTGGATAGCTGTCAGGACTGGATTCTACATGTTGTCTGTGCACCGAGTGTGCATCACATTTTTAATGATACAGTTAGAGATGTTTTGGGGTTTTTTTTCCCCATTAGATTTTTGCTTCATTAAGAGTCTCATGAGACACACTAGGAGAAAGAATTATGGCACCACACAAATCTGTCAGTTCATTCCTGTGCAATTTTCAGATGCATGCACCTCTGTTAACTAATCTGTGTCAGCAATGCTGCATCTGCATATACATGTGCATCCGTACCTACATGTGCATACATTTTGCATAAAGTGCTTTTATCACAAGGCAAAGGTTGGAAAAAATGTGCTTCTTGTGCATGAGGATGCTTATACTGTTCTGCTAATGGAGAAAGATTTGCATGAGCTTGGACATGTGTTGTATTAGGATTTGTAAATCATTCATATGCATTTTGTCAATTCAAACTAAATAGTATCTCTAATACCTTATAGGTGAAGTCGTTAGGCTTCATAAGGCTAACTCAAACATGATGTAAGCATAATGCAAGCTGTTAATCAAAAGAATAAGGACTGTTCCCTCAGACTGGGCTGTAAATGAGACTTATGTAAGCATGCATTTGTTTCATTTAATGGGAAGATTTAGGCCTATTCAAATGTCCAGGGTCTTTTAAATAGTCTTTTATCCTTGTTGTCATGTTTTGTACTAAAACAAAATGCCAATGAGTAAGAAAAACAGAGGCCATGTGGACATGTCAGGTATGAACACCTCCAATGAGTAAGTCTGTGTGTCTGTCAGTCTGGGTGTGAGAGGTTTTCTTTCCCTTGCTCCAAGGTGACAGCTTATTTGGAAAGTTGGGCTAATGTCTTCCATGTGGATAAATGCTGAAGGTGTCATTTCACAGCTGTGCTCTCCTGAGAGCTGAGGTTGGAAAGGGATGATTTATTTCCACCTGTAAAATTCCTGGGTTTGCTAACTGAGATTGTGCTTCTTCTCACTGGTGACTGAAATAATTATGCCGCTTGTGGGTGACATAATGATGTAACCACACATACCTGTGTGATTCATATCTCAAATCATATAAAAATCCTTTCAAAAACCCTAAAGAGTAACTTGTCAGGCTGATACTCAGTGCAGGTCTCTTAGAGAGACGCTGTTGCCAAGGGCTAGATCAAATGCTGGTGACAATTTTTGATTGTCACCATGTTAATACCAAGAAAAAAGGAAAGCATTTGGCAATAAATCTTTTGGGAAAGGACGTGGCACAACTAGATAGGAAGAGGTGGTATCATGCTACCATAATTTATGCCACAAGGTGCAGTGAGAAGTGCAAGATTCATTACTCCACACAGACAGCCCCGTGGAGCTGCAGAGGTCAGCTGGAGCTGCACAGCCCAGGATGAGGCAACCCAAGGGCTGAGGGGCAGCAGGTGAAAGCAGCAGTGCAGGGTTGCTGTGCTGCAGGGCCAGCTTCACCCCATGCATTCTTTTGTATAGGAATAGCAGGAAATGCTCTGCTCTCCTTGCAAAGAGCAATGAAGATTGTGCCTAGTGAGTTTTCATCACAAGCTTATCATGGAACCTCTCACACAATTTAAGGTTCTCTCCCAAAATGACAATTTTGTGAATGGATGGGAATCCTATCCTGAGATTTTACAAAGCAATTACTGAAACTTGGGAACTGTTTGTTCTCTGGATTACATTATTAAAATGCATTGACCTTCATGAAAATCTTGCTGATGAACTAAAATGGGCAGGAAGCAGGCAGAAATGCAACATTCCAGTGTTGCTGTCCAGTTTTTGTGTCAGATGTACTTCCTTTATTGCTCTAAAGTGGTGCAAGAAAATAGATTTTTTTTTTTACTGCTTTAGAGATCCATCCATCACCTGAATTTTTTCTTGATATCATTACACTGCTCTGGGGGGCATCTGGCATCTGTTTATTTGTGTGCTGAGAGCTTGCTTCAGTGAACTGCTGATGGAAGAGTTCAGCATTTCTCTGCTCATCAGAGCTGGTTTATTTGTTTAATCAGCAACTCTGTGCTCTTGGTTGTCTGTACCCTGTGAAGCTGGGACTGTGCTTCCACATCAGTATTAGAGAAGGATTACATTGCAATTCAGCTTGATCTTTCTATTCAACATGCAGCTATGGTTACTTTTTCATTTGTGTTAGGCCAGACCATCACATTGCAACAGAGCTACATCAGTTTATGCTGGGTGAGGGGCCCTGCAAATGCTGCATTCTTCAAAGTATTGCCAAAATAAGCCCCTGATAGATTAATTGCCCACAGCTCTCAATGATCAGTGCAATCACTCTCAGGTGAGTCTGGGAAGAGAAAAAGGGAGAAGCCATCCTGACCACACCATTGCTTGAAGAAATAACATGTGTGCTTCTTCCTTTGCCTCATTGCCCTCTTTGGGGTAAGCACTCATCCCTGGAAACTTGTTTTTATAATGGCAGAAATTTGGATAGGGAGTGTAAAAAGATTTACTGCTTACCCTGCATTGCTTACTTGCTGTATTTTTCAGAAGTCATAGAAGGAGGTGATGGTGAAGAATATTAAGACAGGATGAAGAAAGAGATCTGTTACTACCAATGAGGGTGCATTTTTAATGGATCTTGTAGCAGGCATATTAAAATAGATACATTAATAAAAGGCAGTACCTGCTGTTTTGTCTTTGTAGGAGGAACAGGAAGAAAATTGCCTTCAAGAAGCAGTTGAATACAGAATTTTTAAAGGTCCAGAGAGGTTATGTCAGACAAGACTCGTAATGCCATGCAACTATAATGGATGCACCCTTCTAGACAAAAATAAATAGGTCAGAGCACTTGGAGTGAATATAGAAAGGTTGGCAGAATAAACAGAAATAAGACAAGGCTGAGGTCCATCTGGAATTAATTGTGGCCATGGATGTCAAGGACAACAGGAAAGATACATCAATAGCAAAAGGAAAATTAAGGATAACATAGGCCTGTTGGCAAATGAAGGGTGGGCCCTGATAACAGAGGCACTGAATGCCTTTTTTGCCAGTTCCTGGTCTTCACTGACAGGACATGCCATGAGGAAACCCTGACCTGGGAGCCCAGGGTAAAGGAATGTTGGAAGACTTTCCCTTGGCTGAAGAGGATTGGGCTAGAGGACATCCACAAGTCCGTGGGCCCAGACAGGATGCATCCATGAGTGCTGAGAGAGCTGGCAGATACCATACTGGGGCACTCACCATCATCTTTGTGGCAATCAGGAGAGGTGCCTAAAGGACTGGAAGAAAGGAAATGTCACCTCAGCCTTCAAAAATGGCAAGGAGAGCCCAAGGAGCTACTGGCCATTCAGCCTCACCTGAGTCCCTGGAAAGGGAAAGAGTACCTCATTCTGGAGGCCTGCTGGAAAGCATCTCTGTAGGGAAGGACCTAGGAGCCCTGGTGGACAATAAGCTGTCCATGAGCCAGCAGTGCTCCTGTGACCAAGAAGAACAATGGGATCCTGAGCTGCATTAGGAAGAGCACTGCCAGCAGGTTGAGGGAGGTGATTCTGCCCCTCTACTCAGCCCTGGTGAGGCCACATCAGGAGTGCTGTGTCCAGTTCTGGGCTCCTCAGTACAAGATGGACATGGAGCTCCTGGAGCAAGTCCAGCAGAGGGCTACAAAGATGAAGAGGGGATTGAAACATCTCTCTTACGAGGAAAGACTGAGGGAGCTGGGCCTGTTCAGCCTCAAGAAGAGACAACTGAGAGGGGACCTCAGCAATATATTTAAGTATCTGAAGGGAGGGTACCAAGAGGATGGAGCCAGGCTCTTCTCTGGGGTGCCAAAGCAATAGGACAAGAGGTGCAATGGGCAGAAACTGATGCACAGACAGTTCCAGCGGAACAAAAGGAAAAAACTTCTTTACTCTGTGGGTGACTGCACTTTACCAGTTGTCAGAGAGGTTGTGGAATCTCCCTTGCTGGAGATATTTAAGAACCACCTGGATGCAATCCCATGCCATGTGCTCCAGGATGACCCTGCTTGAGGATTAAGGTTGGGCCAAATGATCCACTGTGGTCCCTTGCAACCTTACTCATTCTGTGACTTTGAAATTATTCATGTGCCATTAATAATTCTCACATAGATATTTGATGTCTGATCATTTTACTGTCCAATATTTTATGGATTCATTTTGTTCCTAATTGAGGCTTTCTATTGTCCTAAAAGAAGGCTAGGGGACATAGCATAAGTAACAGGCTGATCCACTGGGTTTTCTGTATTCATAAGCCTCCACCTCCATGAAGAACTGGAAATCCTTTTCACCAGGGGTTAATGAACGAGGCTCAGAGTGGATGAAGTTTGTGTGCTCTTTTTAATAAGTGCTGCTTTTCTTTGCATAGACACTCAAACTGCCTGAATTAGAGCACTGCCTGAAGGGACAGGTTTTATGAAAAGAGCTGCCAAAGCCTCTGTGTGTAAGTGGGAAGCCACTGATTATCACAAGAGGATCTAAATGGAAAGGTGACATTCAAAAGACCATTAAGATAAAAGCCAGGATAGATTTCCTTCCAACCTCACTTAATATAAACTTTAGTTTAAAATCCCCTTTCCTGAGAGAATGTGTGATTTCATATACACAGCTTATTCCTTAATTGGGTACAGTCAGCTGCTTCAGAAAGCAATTGCTTAGCCAGGAGAGGTAGTGAGATTAATTGCAGAGGTAATAAGAATGCTAATATATATGACAAATATGTATTTCTAATCTTTCAGCCATGAAAGCCAAGTGGAAAACACAGTACCAGCCACTTCCAGATGGTTTTCCAGGAGAACAAGCACAGATATGGTATGGACAAAATTGCCTCTACTGCATAAACGAGGTTTCCTCATGCATGGTTTTGTGAAACTTTAGGAAATTGAAATGAAGGGTGTATATGGTGAATTTTTGTTGTTCTGTTTGCTTGTCCTCTGAGCTCCCTTCAAGACTGTTGCCTACAGTGTGCTCTCCAAGGCTCTACATAACCTAGTTTTGAACAAAGCATGAAACTGGGATCTATCCTTTCTGCCTGAAAACTGTCCCATAATTTCACAGTTCTCCTTGCTTGGCCAGGGCTTGTAGCTGAGAAATGTTTCAGTTCTGTCCCATTTTTCCTGTTACAACTGTGTGACTTTCCTCAGAAAAATACATAGGAGGGTGTGTGTGTGTGTGACTGGTTCTCCCTTCTGAGCATTAACCAGATTGCAATGTGAGCCTGAGACTTGGAAGTGTGGATTGAGGAAAAAGTGATGACAATCACTGTTAGTAGTTACCATTTGTCAAGCATAAAATATACTTGCATTTTGCCATTCCTTTCCCTGTAAAGCCAGTGATGCTGTCAGCCTGGCTGGTCCCTGGGAGCTGCTGCTGATCAAAGTTATCCTGCAGCTTTGGGATGACTCTGACCAAGATTTCAAGACCCAGACTAGTATCTCAACAATGCTCCTCCTGTGGTAACAGTCATTGGCAGCAGCACAAATCCAACTTGCTGTATCTTTTCCCTCCCATCGTGTACTACCCATGTGCGAGTCCCAGTATTAGCAGAAATAAGCAGTAAATGGACTGCCTAATTTGCTGAAGTCAGATCTCTAAGTATCACTTGGCTTTATGGTGGTGTGCTGGTGCTGCACAGCTGGGCATTGAAGTTCTCAGCTATTGTTGAAGGAAATGCATGAAATGAGAAGGTCACTTTTGTTATGTGACAGTTCAAAAGCCTGCTGTCTTCAGGAGTTATGGCAGGCTTTTTCAACAACAATTTCCTTTTTTCTTGAGGGTTGTCTCTGTCTTGCAATGCAGGATCAGGGATCCACCAAACCTGCAATAGGTACACAGCCAGACCCACAGTGTATCACATCATCCTTCAATAGGATCCTGCTGTGAGCAGTTGCAGGGAGCTGCCCTTGACCCTGCCTCCCACCCAACTTCTTGGCTCAGCACAATGTTAAGGCTGCCTGAAACTCAGCACCTGGCTGAGAAGCTTTGCAAAGGAGCTGTTTTAGCCTTCAGGAGTTTAAATACTTACATTACATTCTCACTATAGTAGACTTTGATTTTGCTCACCACACATCAGCGAAGTCTCTGTTTCTGTGCATGACTAATATTTAGCCCAGACGCGAGAGGTTTGTCTTCAGAGGGATTTGAGCAAGAAGCATAAGATGAAGCAAACTTGGCAAACAGTCCCATCCACTGTCATGTTATCAGGGTTGCTCTGGGGAAAGTAAAGGAGGTGACTTTGGGTTTTGCAGGAAATCAGTGGTAGAACCCATCACAGCCCAGCCCTGACTCTTCTATTGCCACAAGAGTGCAGCTTTTATTCCTCATCTCCTGTAATAAATTGCCTCATTTTGTCTGGCTCCAGAAAATATTGATGACACATCTCTTTTACAAGGCAAAGTAAAAAAGTACTTTTAAATTTCTCTCTCACACACTCTTTATTTCAAAATTTTGTTTTGTGTTTGATATTTCTGGATTTAGCATAGAGTTCAAAAGCAGTCTCAGTCCTCATGTGTTTTCCTGTTCTTCATAGCTCTGTCTGGCAAACTGTCCTAAAATTGCCAGAGCTGGTAGTAGATACAGGCATAGCTCTCTGCTACCTGGTATTCTGTGAAGACTTTTAGTTTCCCACTTGGAAACAATCATGCTAACAGCCAGCTCCAAGGAGTTGAGAATGAAAATAGCCTGAGTCTGCCTTCCTGCTGGACAAGAACTGTTATCTCTCATTCACTCACTATTGCTTTGTCCAACTTAATTTTAAATGTATCAAGCAGTAGAGCTTCTGTCACATTACTTTTGAGAGACAATTTTGTATACCTCACCACCAAGAAGTCCTTCCTCAAACTCCACATTTTCCCTTCCTATCTTTATCCCTGAATTCTATCCTAGTCTATTTTGCTAATGGTGTCCTTGTTCTTCATAATATATAAACCCTCTCAGGTCTTTCCTGTCATCACTTGACTGTGCTACAAGCATTAACCCATTGAGTCTTAGTCTTCTGTTTGTAAGCAATTCAAGTTTTGCCAGCAGCTTAGGAGACAACACCACAAATCTACAAACCTGCCTCGTAGGCAGAGTGGTGGAAATTATTCTTTGAACCACCCCAGAAAAAAAAAGCAGACAAATGTCAGCACAAACAGAGAAATTTTATTCCTTTGGAGAAAAAAAACATTTGTAATCAATGTTAGTTTTGATGAGAAGTTGCAAAATAAAGCTGCTTTGCTTTTAGCAGTCCGCCTTGACCTTTTTTGCAGTCATTCATTGTGTTCTGTTTAGTTTGTTCACCTACCTCCACCAGCTTCCAGCTACATTAGCTAATGAAAGGGTGCTTAGCCAGGCAGATCTTTAAATGCTTGCAGCATCCAAAAGTAAGAAGGTTAATAGTCCAAATGCTCTAGCATTTGAAGATGCTTACAGCATAAAAGCTTTCTTTTGCATTTTTATTGCTTTAGAAGCCACAGTAGATGATTGTAAAGTACTCTGAGGACACGCTTTTGGCATGTGTTGAAAGACACATCCCTTCAGTGGTGCGTGTGCTGGGTGAATGCTTGGGGCAGAGGTGAAGGTGCACCAGGGGTCCCAGGATCCAGGAGTTCCTGTTAAACACTGCAGTAGCTGGTTGGGAGAGTTGGTCTTTAAAACTTTACAGATTTACAAATCTGCTTATTCAAACAGAATCCCCTGAATTGCTGCAGGGGAAGAACCCCCCAGAGTACTTGGGGGTATTTAAGAGGTCATCTTCCACTACTGACTGTGGGACATCACCAGTCACTGTCTGCGTGGACACAGATTCCTTTTGTCACTGATTGTTCACCCTTACCATGTTCTGAATCTGAGTATTTTGTGATCTGCTCTTCTCTATCAATAAAACACCTTCCCTTCTGAAACCCTCTCGGTCTTTCTATTGCTTCCCAACTAGGATACCCATATTCTTGACAAACCCTGACCTTGCATGGTACAGAGACACCTGCTTCAGGAAAATCTGCAAATGTGGATACTGGCACATGGAATAGATTACAAAGGTCAGGGGTCAAACAGAATTGTGTTGATCAGGAATCTGCGAGGTGAGGGAAGCATAACACAAGCAAATACCTCTCACCTTGTGGGGTGTGCAGCTGCCACTTCAACCTGCATGTACTCATGGCCAGTCACCCCTGGGCTAGGACCTACCATGTGTTTTGATAATGCACTCTTTACATAGCATAAGTCATCCATTATTCCTGTCTGTTCTGGGATTTCTTTACATCTGGAGAGGTTTTTGAATTGGACTACTCCCCGAATAACAGATTAAAAACAAACAGGAAAAAAAAAACAAACCAAAATCTTCAGCAAGGCTGAATAATTAATATTTTGCACATATTTACAGGCAGTCCAAACTTTTTTCCTAACACCTCAAGTGCTTAAAGAAAACAATGCATGACTTCTTTGTCATCAGATGAATATGCTAGAAAGCCATCCAGGTAAATCTGTAGCCTAGTCTCTATGCCACAAGGCAGGTCCTCTGGATGCTGCCCATCTGCCTGAATTGAGCTCCACAGTAGCTGCCAGGGCTGGAAGAAATCAGATATTCCTGCAGGACTCTGGCAAGGGGAGTACTGGGGCTGGGAGCTTGCAATCACAATTGACTGTTCACAGAAAAGGAGCAGAAGACAAGAGTCTCTAACATACCTGTGACTCATCAGAAGGCAGCATGAAGTTGGAGACTGAGATGAAATCGCTTCTAATGAGTGAACCACTGCAGGGGCTGGGTGTGAACTAAATCCTTTTGGACTTTGGTCTTCAGACTTCCCAGCAGCAGAAGCTTGCCTAAAAGGCAGTTTCCTCAGAATATAGGATAAGCAGTCTAGCAAATGTACATATGCCTCAGCAAAATGAATTTTAAATGAATCTACCATGTAGAATTGCAAGCTAAGTAGATTCAAGGAGCATGTGATAAGGTGGAATGTATTTGGGTCTCAGTAAAGCATTTAAAAAGAGTTCATCTAAGATGATTCAAATTGCCTTCGTTCTGACATAGACTTAGTCATTTTTAAAACTGCTCAAGGTTGTGCTAATATAGGGTAGCTGGGAGCAAGGCATCAGTGGAGAGCACAAGGGAATTAGGGAGTGATGATGAGATATGCAATGTTAAATAGTCTGAAATCTGTATTCAGAAAAATAGCCATGCAGGAACCAAATGAGGGAATAGGCATTACCCGGAAGCTGTTCCTGGAGAGAATTGGACAGCAAGGAGGTTACCTGTAGGCCCAGGGAAAGGAAAGATGGTTAGAAACAATATGATGGTGAAATTTGTGGAAAGTGATCCCAAAATATGTCAACTTACTGGGGCAAGCCTGGGGGAAGAGACCTCAAGAGAGTTTTAATCCTGGCAACAGTAAATGATACATAAAGCTGCAGTGCAGCAGGCTCACTATGGTATTCTTTACTAATTTCCATGGTATCTGAGCATTGCAGAGATTATCTAAATAGACACTATCTGAAGAAACTCTTCTGCCTGCTAGGATACATTAGGAATTTTATTTACCAGCTTTTGTATTTTGCAGTGATGGGATGGGGTATATTGAGAAGAGGGGCTTGAATTCAGGCTTGGTTACAGTAGACCATCCTGCTCCTGCAAAAGAAAAAAGAAGCTGTACTTGTAATCTTACTGGTGACACTCCTCTGTCCTGATCTCCTGCAGAGTTTGCCCTGATGCAGAAAGGACCACTACCCCTGAAAAATGTTGCTGGTGTGAGTGCCTGTCTCTGCAGCACACTTGTGCTCAGGAGTTGGAGCTTGAATCTAATCTGCTCCCAAAGCAACAGCCCGAGGACTGCCCAAAGCACTGGTATGGTACCTTCATAGCAGTGTGTGTGGGAGAACATGTGGGCTGCTGAATCTTCAGGCAGATGACATGATATTTTATTTCACTCTATTTCTAGAAACCCCAAACCTTCGTTCCTAAGTGGTGTATGGTGCATTAGTGATGGTGGGAGGTGGCAAATGTGTGATTCAGCAGTGCCTGGGTCTTTATCCTTCAGTACAGGCCCATCATAAACAGTGGGAAGAGCTTCTAGCTGAGGGCTGGAATAGGCTATTTGGCTGTGAGGGCGGTCCTGAAGGATGCCCCTGGGAGAGGGGCATGTTCTGCTGCACCACACCACACTCCACCTAATTTTAGGTATGTTTTAGACCTGTTTCTTATGGAACTTTCATGGGATCTTGTGGACTACCCTCTTTGTCACCCTTATGATTAAACTTCTTAGCCAAGTTCAGCCAGAAAAGAGCTCCAAAAATGGCACTGGTCCTCTAAGTTTCACCAAAAATGTTCCATGCAGGAGAAAAGAGAAATTGTTCCCAGGATTTCCTCTGAGAGTCACCAGTGCTGCAGCACATGCCAGCTTGCATGTTGTCACCAAAGTATGCTTCTGGGGAGAGCTGTAAAGCAGAAAAAGCTGAAAGGTTAGGAGGGAAGAGTGAATTGTACTGTGATTCACTTAGAAAGCCAGTTAAGCCCAGGGCACAAACCCAGAGAGAGCATGGCTGGTCACTTCTGTTATTCACTGGCTGCTCCATCCTTGCTCTGGACTTGGCCCAGCCCCAGGCAGCTGGACAGTGTTGGCCATGTAGGGTCAGGGACTGAGGTTAGGGACAGCTGAACAAACCCCATGTTTCTGCACAAAGAGATCTTAATGCAGGGAGGAGAAGGCATCAGCCGTGTCCAGGATGTCCCCACACAGTACAGTAATGTCCATGAATCATAAGTTGCTCTGCAATCACAAGGCTGAGTCCTGTCCTTTTGCCCCAGTATAATCCTATTAAAGATCATAGGGTTACAGCTCATCGTGCAAAAAGAATTTGACCTGTGCTTCCCCGCAAGCTGCCAAATGAGGGCTAGTCCATGGTGGGGGTTGTTGCTATGCTGAGGGGAAGGCAAATGAGGCAGGTGTTTGGGCAAGACATTGTGTTTTCTTAGTTTTTAACTGTTAATAAGCCAGCAGAGGAGAACAGCACATTGATTGATTCAGTGTGTCTTGGGACTGGAAACTCCCTCATTTGCAGCTGCAGGAGCTGCTCAGCTCTGTTAGCCAGAAAAAAACCCGGGACATCAGCTGGAGAAGTGCAGCTTCTGTGTGTTTCCTTTCACAGAAAATTACAGCGGTGGGCTTACTCTGTGCTCCCTTAGTCTAGCCACAGCTTAAGTGCTTTAGACCCCCACTCTGGAAGAGGCTGAACTGGAGCTGAAACACAAACATTTAGTGGCACAGCAATGAAATTACACCCTAAGGTGCGATGGCTCTTCACAGGCACAGGCTCCTCTCAGAAGCAGCACAGTCTGCAAGCCAAGATCCCAGCAGAGGGAGTTTTTGTCGGAGAAAACTGTGCAAATTACAGCACATCAGTCCAAGAATATTAGAGGTCAGATAATATTGAGGGGCATTTTACCCCCAGAGGTCCTCAAGCTTCCAGCCTCACAGTCAGATGCCTGCAAGGGTGTCATGCTTCATGGACACTGCCATCTGTGGAGCAGGAAAAAGAGAGACAAATCTGCCAGATGATTTGCAACCACAATAATCTAGAGATGATAAATGATGAGCAACAGCAGTGTCATCAGCTCTATCCAAACCAAGCATTAACTGTTCCTGTGAGTGTCAATAAAGGAAAAAAGATAATATTTTATACTGCCCAGGGACATTCTGCTTGCTCTTTATAAACACAGAATTCCACCTGACTTCCCTGTGTGAGGCAGCTTGTGCTATTGCAAATTCACTGCCCAAGAGCCTGGCAGGCAATGTCTTAGTGCTTTGGCTAGGGTTGTGCAACAAGCCTCCAAAGGAGGGTCTTCTGAACAGGGGCTGTGCCCTGGCCCTGTAGTAGCCACCGGTTCCCTCCCAGATACTCAGGAAGGCCACCAGTTCGTGGCATTCTCAGGGGATTTCAAACAAGTATGAAGCCCTTTAAAGTACACCTGAACCTCTTAGAGCATCACAACTCATGGCCACTGGGAAAACAATGATGTGCTTTTATTTTACTTTTACCCCTTTCTGTATAGCTCCCACCCCTCTGGAGAAGTGCTAGTGATTAAACTGGATTGACAAATCCCCCTCCAGCCTGGCTAGGCAGGCAGCATCAAGCATGGCAGGGAACATGTATGTGCATGTGCACAGGGCTTCTTGAAACTTGAGGATTACTGTTTGTATTAAGCCCTTGTTCTTGGGGTTTTTCCAATGCATAAGTGAAGATACTCTTTCCAGAATTCCCCAGGAACCAGAAATAACTGGAAATATGATGGCAGACACAGCTACTTTTTTGCATTCCCTTTGGTGAGACACAATTCACAGACCTGGGATAGCTGCCGCTTTCAAGTGATGGAATCTCTGCTGTTATAGTAGAGAGGTCTGAGTGCACATATTCAGCTGCAGAGAGTGGTAGAGATGACAAGGACCATGCCAGTTTTAGTCAGCAGTTGTCAAGGGCTTCCTGAGTCCATATCTCCCAGGAAACACTTTATCAGGGAGCGTAAAAGCCCTGCATTCCCAGCTATCACATCTCTTTCAGTGAAGGGCTGGAGAAGTGTGGTAAATTCTGGTGGGTTCCTGAGGAGCCAGGAAACTTGTGGGGAAAATCCATGTGTGGTACTGCTGCAATGCTGCTTGCCAAGCACCTTTGGAAATCTTCCTTCATGTTTGAAATTTCATGGAAAATAAGGTTTGAGAGTTATTAGCAACTTAGTATTTTTTCCACTGGAAAACATTTTCTTGCAAAATTTACTACTGTTTCCCCTTATGTCTGTAGGGCCTTTATTTGGTGGAAAATGCATCTTGCCCAGCGTTATTCTCAAGTGGAGACAAACAGCACATAGGTGTCTTCTTAACATGACCTAAGGTTGAAACCCTAGGTCACCGTGGGTGCAGAAAATTCCTGTTTAGGACAGACCCTTGCACATGGCAGCATTTGCAGACAAAGCAATTGCAGGCTCTCAAAACAGTCACCAGCACAGAGGTGAGAGTTGTCCTTCTGCTTTTGTACTCAACTTGCTGTCTTACTGAATAACTTGGCTGCAGCTAAACTTGGCTCTGCTATCCAGACTTCTTTTAATAAACTTAAGTCTGTCAGAGTGCTCAGAAAAGTTTGATACGACATCACTGCTGAATCAACAGAAACCAGCGTTGAGTGGATTTGCTTGCAAATGCATTCAAGGCCTCAGCTATAATGCCAAAGTTTGGAGTCATTCAAAACACCACAGATCCCTTGTGATTTATAACCATTTGATTAGTACTTTAAAGCAGTTATGGGCAGAGAAAGCAAGGGTGACATCCCACAAGTATTACTTGCTCATGAGAATAGAAAGAAACTAGAATGAGATCACACCAATTCTGGAAGCAATTTTAAGCCCTGATGTGCCTCTACCATTCTGAAAAGAGATGCCACATAGCCCCAGATTTACAGGAATATTTGTATTCATTTTGATGGAATGGGCTCCAAAGCAAACGTGCTCCTGTGTAGCCCTTCCTGCAGCACTAAACCTTGGCCAGAACCAAGACAAATCATTCATAATTAACTGCATCACTCTTTCTCCCCTTCACTGCCACCATGTGCCAGCCTCTACTACTCCTCCAGCTCCAGATGATGTGGGCAACACAAGGCCAGTTGTTGTTTAAATGTTTCTGGGCTGTCCACAGGGGGAAAAGTTAATCGTCATCTGAAAGAGGAAGTTGTATTTTGTGGTTGAAACAGTATTTCCCAACGTTGTGGTTACCAGAGTAGTCCCAGAGGGCCTACAGACCAGAGGAAAAGTGCATGGCAAGTGCAAATGGGTAGGGGAAGCTGTGTCTGATGAATATGTGCTTCTGCTGCTTGGATGATAAAAGGATCTTTCTTCTTTCTCTGCCTCTAACACGTGTAGATACAGGGTTATCACAGCAGGCTGCTGCCAAGCAGGTCTCTAGGATACCACCATAGGTGACTGTCTCCCAAGCTGCCTTCAGATGGGGAGTGTAGGAGAAGATACCACTGGAGAAAATATCAGCAATGGAGGAAGAAAAAGAAACAAGCTGGGTTGGAGAGGACCAAAAAATAAAGGAAAAACTGTTGTAAGGTAAAAGAAAATAGAGGGCACATTAACCAGGAAACTGAACAGCTGAGGAAGGAGATGCCAATGAACACAAGACATAAGCCAAGTAGCTAGTGATGAGGTGCTCCAGCTGAGAGTAAAAATGGAATGGCACTATAGGACTATAGGAGGTGGATGCCTGGGAGGTGTTCCCAGCTTACATTTGGTCTCTAGGGTCAGGGTGTGTTGGAGCAGTACACAGAGAGGAGCTCGCCAAGCAAGCTGTAAAAGCAGCAGAGGCAGGTTGGCAGCTGGATGTCCAGTCCTGCTGTGTCCTGCACTGACATAGCTGCCACATGTGCCAGGTCTGCTGGCAGCTCTGACAACAGCAGGGATCTTTTTTAGCTCAGGCTCTGACCAGGTGCCCTCGTCGTGTTGCCTCTCCCAGCACGAGTAACTGGCTCCAGCTCCAGAGCACCTGAACACTGCACGACTTCTTGCTCCAGTGAAGCAGAAAAGAGTTAACTTCCCTTCAGTTCTCATCCAGAAGAGAGGAGATGGAAATGTTTCATACTGTGCTATTTTTAAGTCGTTCAAGAAACATATTACTAACAGAAGAACAGCATAACTGACATTTCCCAGAATCAGCTGATGAAAGTGCACAGCACAGCTCCTCTTGGGCAGTCCAGGGAAGGTAGAACAACTTAAAATAGCTTCCAAATAGAAGAAAAATGCAGGAAACCATTATAGAGCTCTGTAGGCGACACCCTAAAGTCCACTTTAGCTATTAGCCATTGTACTTAAGGCAATAGAGAGAAATTAAGCAATGAGACAACGGGAAGGTTTGTTTCCCCATTGAATCCTAAAATAGCTTCAGCTGATGGCTGGTGAAAGGCATCACAGTGACAGGGCCAAAGACCAGAGGCATCTACCCAGATGTTACATAAACTTCTGTAACAAGGGTCTCATTTAAAGGAGGGGTCCCCAGCCCTTTAGACTGTGGGATGAACATTTGGGAGTGACTTGTGACATTGACATCTCTCCACTGTGGCCTGGTCTGAGACCCACAGCTGACTTCAGATGATTTGCCAAATTACTCACATTTTCCTTATGGAAGCTCATTCAGAAACAGGGACAGGTAGGACAACTCATAACAGCTACATATGCAAGAATTGAAATGTCCCATGTGATCAAATAATTACTGCTACGCTGAAACAGCAGACAGTGTCTTTCTGAAGGCTTTTTACTTCTGAGGGAAGTTAAAGATAAAATTTGCAGTGGTTCAGGCTAATTTTCATGAATAATAAATTCAGATATGAAAGAACTCGAGGTCTTGTGTGATCTGCAGGAGGCAGGAGGTCAGGCAAAGAGATTACTCTGGCTTCTTCTGAGTTTATAGTGTCAGAAGGAACACAGTTCCTCATCAAAACACAGCAGTGAGCAATAGTGGCAGCACTGCTGGGAGGTGTGCTGCAGTGAAAAGCAGGTGTCCCAAAGAGCCTGTAAGGAAATGCTCTTCCTGTTGGAAAGGATAGTAAAATGTTGACCCAGGTAATAAATGTGGCTTCCCCACTTCCCCTTTGTTTTCATTATAGGTTACAAAAAACCCCAAGCCTTTCTTCCTTTGTTTTAAGGAAGCAAAAATGAAATGCAGTTTTTGTGCTGCAGCTGGCTGTGCTCTCATCCTGAGGAGTGAACAGACTCTAAGGTGACCGTGCTCTTCCAGCTGAGGAACACAATCCTTTGACAGTGCAGGATGCCCCAAAATGCTTTTTGTGCTACCTTCAAACCTGGCATATGCAGGAGCTCCTCAGAGCAGTGCTGTGCTTGTAATGTCCCGAGCCTAAGCTGGGCTTGCATCATCTCTGTGCTGTGCTGCTGCTGCCGTGGATGCTGGAGAGAGCACCTCCCAGCCTTTGAAGAGAAGAGCAAGCTAACAAGCCTGGGAGCAGTACAAGCATATCTAATGTGTGACTAGCTGTGCCTTCCTCACTTACAAGCCATCATTTGTAAATATTTGTGGAGGTACCTAGCAGGAGGCAGGTGAAATGCACAGAGATAGGGAATTTTTTTCTGTCATAAAGAATATATATTAGCAGCTACCAGTGGTAGCATAGACATGCCCTTGGACAAAATACAGGCACTAGGAACTGCCTGGGGACCTGGTATGGGTTATTCTCTGAACAGCTACTGTGCACAAAGTCATGGTTATGTTTTGATTCGATCTTTTCACTGCAGGGCACCTTTTAGATACAAGGAGCTTATCTTACTGCAGAGCAAGTGCTGCAAGTTAGTTAGAGACGGTTGTTAAAAGATCACTGACATGCTTTGTTCTCCAGCAGAAAGGTTGCATTCATCTCATGAAAGAGATCCAGGCCTAGTGGTTACATTTTCAGTCTGGCTGTGATGGTACTGCATGTGGAGGAAAAAAGTACTCCTGCAAGAGGGTTTAAGATTTGATGCTCTCCTTTCAGGAGGCTTCTCTGTGCAAACCCCAAGTTTTCTTTCATGGTGAGATTCTCTAAAGTCTCAGGCAAATTTGTACAAAAGCACTGGGTCTGTTTTCCTGTGGTCCTTCTACATGGACTCTGCCAATGCAGGCCACCAGTGGCTCCCTGCTATGGTCCTACACCTTCAATCAGGTGGTGGTGTCATCCTTTTTGCAGTTCCCCTAAGGCAGTGGTTTCAGAGCTATCCTATCCAGGGAACAGACTGGCAGGGCTCTGGCCTGAACAAACTTAGTCCTTTTCTATTTAATGTCTCCTACTAAAGGAGGTCTAAACTGCTCTGTGAACACTTAACCAGTGAGAAGAATGACGGGGTGGATGGACACTGCTTGTCTCCTGGCCATATAGATGCAGAAGCTGTCTCAAGGAGGGGTTAAGATATTTATCTGGGGCTGCAAAACAAGTAGGCAGTAGAGCTAGGAGCTGACTCTCACACTTCTCTGACCCAGTCACTAGACTAATCTTCCTTTCTGGTAAAAAACCTTCAGGAAAGACAGCTCAGAAGGAGGGAAGGAGGGGAGTGAGTGAGTGAGTGAGTGAGTGAGTGAGTGAGTGAGTGAGTGAGTGAGTGAGTGAGTGAGTGAGTGAGTGAGTGAGTAACTCTGTATGTAGGGTAAAAATGAGCATATCCATTGTTATTCTATGTTTTGCATGTGCAAAGGGGGAAGACATGGTGCAATTTGCCTAGAGGGTTGTCTCCACAACTGGAAATATTTAATTAAGTGAATTACTTTCCTAGTAGTACTTTAAAAGGCATTAGACCTAGCCTGAGCCCCATTTTGATATGCTCAGTGGACTGTGAGGAATTTACTGTCAGATTAAGAGAGACAAAAAAGGTAGAAGTCAAATTGGTGGCAAAATGCAGTTTCTGGCTCCTTGTCAAGGCACCCACATGCCTCATTACCTTGGTTTAAAGCCAACAGACTAGCTTAACAGGGCTGTTTATTACTCCCTCCCCTTCCATCTACACCAAAAATGGGGTTTCAGCTACAAATCCTCCCTTTGCTAAGTTGCACTTTGCTTTTATGTTTTTGGATATATACACTTTCTTAGAGCGCCTGACGGAAGCTCGGTGTTTGCATACAGCTGATAAGTGCCACCTGCTGAGGATGCCTCTTGGGCCATTTCAAACAATATCCTGTCTCCCTACCAGCTGTTTCTGCTGGGAACATTATTGTACTCTGCTGCCAGTCTTGGAGCCAAATTATCCTGGGGAGGAGGGGAGAGAGTGTTAATGAGATAATAAAAGTATACACTCACTATTTTCTACTGCAGCATCAATGTGGCTTTTTCTTGACTTTAAAGCCTGTTTAGCCATTGGAACGTGCCTCTGTCAGAAAGAAATGTTGATTCCTCTTTTTATTGCAGCCCTCACAGCACTGCACCACATGAATTGTCAGCCTTTTCTTTCCCTTTTTACCAGAAAGCATCTGTCCTGTTTTCCTTCATGTCCCATATAGCACAGACACCCAAGCATGGTGCTCAATTCCTTTGCACCAACCAACCTGCCATAAAGACACCCCCAGGAGATGAATATAAATGAGGGACATAAATGGCTCTGCTACAGTAGTGTCCCTTATTGCTGAGGGGATGGGACCAGATGACAGTCTCCAGAGAAAAATGTAGCTTCAGGAAAGGAATTAGCTGTAACCTGTCCTAAAATTGTCTACCCATATTAGGTACAGTAAATGTTCAACAGGGAAAACAAAGTCCTGAAGCACAAGTGCCACAGCTGCTGCTGGAGCTGCTCAACCACAGCCCTGCTCCCATCCCTTTCTACACTGCAAGGGCAGTTCCACACATGGGAAGGGTTCAAAAAATGAGTACAGACACACAAGTGGCCTTTTTTTCCTGCTCATCACTCACTGACTGAGAGCTGGGCTTGCACCTCCAAACTGCCCACAGAGCCATTAGCCCTTGACCTCTGGATTTATATCCAGCTAAGTGGTTTCTCCTATAAGGCTGTGCCAGATCCCCATGGCCAAAGCTTCTCCCTTCTTTTTCTGCAGGCTCTGCTGAGGAACATGTTACTTAGCCTGTATCTACACCCTACTACACAGTCTTTCACAGTGGTTCAGCTCCTGGTGTGCTGAGACCACAGACTCTGCTGTACAGACAGTAGAGTCTCAGCAGTTTGCTGCAGCCTCATTCATATCTGTATCTTTCTCTTCTTCCTATCTTATCCCAGTGTGTCAGCTGTTTGCAACAGGAACCTTCCATGTAGGTGTCAGCCACCTCCATCATCAATGGCTCCTTAATCACAAAATACTACAAGTTAGCAATAACAGGGATAGTCATCTTAGGGCAGCAGTGTTTGAAAAGTCAGGAGGTGAATAAGCACATGATTTTGTATTCAGTTATCCTAAATTTTAACAAAGCTTTAGTCTACCAGCCATGCTGTTCCTACAGTCTTTCCTATCCTGAATGATCCTCCTTCATATAAATGCAAGCAGAGCTCCCAGAGAACCAGCCTGTAGACTTAGCTAATTAGTCAGCTTGCTTGGGGTGAACACACATTAACACCTGGCTTCATCTCTGCAGATGAGCTGTCTTCAAAAACCTGCTTAGGACGCAGGGGAGCCCTTCACTGAAAGGAGGTTTTAATAAGGTCCCTGCATGCTCACCGAGAGCAGAGGGGTGAGGATTTTGCTCAGTGCCTGTACTGCCAACAGTGTTCAAGCAGGGATGTGCGGAGTGGGATGGGGTGACGGGTTCCAGCATCCTGGTCTATTGTTGTCTGGCAGAGCAAGCAGCACACAGAGGTTGCTTTTCCATCCTCACCTACTTCCCTTTGGTTTTGATAGGGATTTGTTGCAGCTGTAAGCACTACTCCGGTTCTTCTGAAGCATTGTGAAAGAATGTGATGATGTAGCTTTATTATTTTTAGCCTATGTTCCAAAGTGAATTATGCTTACACAACTACGTCTCTGCAGCCCTACCCTCCCTGCCCCTCACACGCAAGCACTCGTAGCTTTTACATTCATATGCTAATTTTAAACAAATTTGAGAGGGAGCAGAGGTCTCAGAGCTGTGAAGAATAACTCCCAGCGCTGGCACGTGTGCAGGAGAGAGGCCACAGACACACACACACACACACGGCCCACGAGCTTGCTTGCCGGCAGGTAGGCTGGACCAGCTTGGCCCCGGACTGTGTCACAGGCGGCTCCCAGCCAGCCTGAGCTCACAGGCAGTAAGGGGAGGGTGTGGAAAAGACCGGGAGGGGTCGGGCATAGGACACAGGGAAATTGCGGGGAAGGCTAAAGGATATAGGATGTAAATCTGTGGCAGATCGGACCTCAGCAGTGCTGGCACTGAGGAGCTTCGTGCTTTGTGCGAGAGCGATTGGTGCCCTCGGCACAGGTCTAAAGAAGTTTGCCCACAGCATTCCTCAGTAGGACTAAATTCTGCTTGAATGGATTAGGGAAACGGTGGTAGAACCTCCCTCGACATGTTTGCTGATCCTGATTCAAGCTTAGGACAAAAACCAACCTGAGCTGAGGGGGAAATGACTGGAGGATGGGAGCGTGTGTCATTCACTCTTCCTATGAAGAGTAGCCTGAAGATGTAAAATGAAAAGTTGAGAGTCCCAGGCTTTATCTTTCCAGGTGTAGATCATTCTCCCTTAATGTACAAGGGCTACCAAAGCTCTGAGATGTTTGTTAAAACCCATACAAAGCCCCATCCAGGTGAGAAATAATTTGCACAGTAATTGTAAAAGGGGTTGTGTGAGTGTGTGTGGGAGCTGCTGCCCTGTGGGGTAGGGACTCCTAAGCCCTCCATGACACTAGGCCAGCCTGGCAAAGCCGAGATGCTGCTGTATGTCAAGTACCTCCCAGGGATGTCAACAACCTGTTTATGGTTTCTGAGGCTTCACAAGCTGGGGTGAATGGGTGACGGGACTTTCTGGGTAGAAATGCAGGGTATGTGGGTGCCTGCATCACCATTCAACATGTCCTAGGCATTTGATACTCAACATCCACCTGAAAAGTGATAGTCATTACACATTAGATTTATTGTGTACAAAGGATGAGGAGATAACTAAATTCAAAGAGCTTATGATAATTACATGAGGCAGTTTGGCCTTTTTTTTCCATCCAAGTATTGTTCTCCAACATTTCCCCAGCAGAGAAGTCCTGCTGGAGAACTGGGTTTTCTCAGAGGGGTATTTCTTTGGTGGTGCTGGGTACAAGCTGATATTTAAAGGCAGAGCCACAGCTAACACTGTCTGTTTGGTGGCACTGAAGTCAGCTTGAGTATAAACTTATTTTTTTCTATTTTATAATTCAGACTCTTTAGTTTTTTTTATAGTTACTATGGCCAGTAGCCAGACTTTCAACAATTAGGACATTCTTTCACTCTACCAAGCCTAAAGCTTAGAGGAAACTCAATTCCATTTTAAGTATCATAGTGTAAGAGAAAGAACCTCTTACCTTGAAACTGGAGCACTGCTGACTGTCAGGAGACCTGAGCTGCCTGTGGGGTCAACCTGCCTGTGCCCTGGAGAAAAGTACTGGGATCAAGCTCTTTCCTGAGTAACCTTTCATTCTGAAAGTTTCACTATTTGCATGCTTCTCCTGAAGACTCTGATTTCTTTTGGAGAGGTTGCTGACAGTTTTCAGCTTCCATTATTAGTGGTTGCTTCCAGAAATAGAGCATGTGTATAATCTTTTTATTTTAAAATTTTATTTCTGTAATTTTTGGCTACACCAGCTTTATATAATTGTGCTCCCATGACTATATTACCATTGACTTTTATAATCACAAGAAGCTTGTAATCAAAGAGAAATGTAAAATTACTAAAATAGCAGCTTAGCTCTTATTTTTAAACTAAAGTAAGCACTTAAATGAGACACATACATGAAAACAGTCAACTTACTCTGATATTGTGATTTCACAGTAGGTCAAATCCAAACCTTATTACAAATCTATAGAGAATGATGCCTTGGCTACATAAATCAGAAGTGCCATTTCACAGGAGCTAAGTGGAGTTCAAAGGAAGCCCTTTCTGCATTTGTAGTGCCAAAATCTGATATGATAATATTTAGATCACTCATCAAAAAAACCCCAAATCCGCTTTCTCCACTATGACTGCAAGATATAACAACTCTTTCATATTTAGCCCATTTAGCTGGTAAACTGCCTACCACTGGGCAATGCCATTCCAAGGAAGACAAAAGCTACTAAAATCAAACCAGTTAGGTCATCAATGACTCAGGCAGCTAAAATCAAGGAATTAACTGAAAGCACAATAGCTTTTAAAGCCATAAAGCACTACAAGGATCAGTTTCTACCTCTTGTAGAGTATGGTAAAGGTCAATAATGTCTTCTGCTATCATTCCTTTGCAAGAGGGGACATTCACAAAGCAGCCTAGGGAAGGTTGACCCAGCTAAGTGGGACACTCGGGGATCTCTTCAGGTAGTAAGGGGAACAGTGAAAGGTGAGGGGAGCTGCAGAAGAGCAGATGTTTGGCCAAAGCTTCATCCTGCTGTATCCTGTCCATGGTAGTTGGGCCATAAGAAGCCAGCTGTACCATCTGAGTAGTTCCCAGGCATGAAGAAAAGGCAAGCTATTACTGCTGAAGTTGGAGCATTTCTGAGCTCTGTATCTGAAATCTTTGGCTTTTAATGTGCAGGGAAAATGTAGCAGAAAAGGTGTGCTCCTCTTGCCCTGATCAGTCCACTTGTTCCTACGCTTTGTTGAGGCTGCATGGCCAGATCCAGAGACACCACTTCATGTCTGTGAAACATCACCTCTGATGATCACCCTGTGGCAAGTCCTTTGAATGGGAGTTTAGCTTCCCTGTGGCAAGGAAAAGGGACATATTTCTTACTAATGGGGATAACTTCACTGGGATGATATGTCCTCTGACTGTGTTTGAATGAAAAATGAGAAAGCCCCCCCTACAGACCTTTCCCCCTGCGGCCCACATAACAAGTTTGTCTCACTGTCCCCTTGCAATTATAATCCCACCAGTAAAGGAGTTCTAGGCTCATTACCTAGCTGCATAATGAAGCACATTAGCAGGACAGATGGATAGTTGGCAGTAGAGGCTGAAACAGGCTAAAATCCAAAGTGCTCTGAAACATGCCCTTGGGCTTTCTCCGAAGCCTATTTGCTTTTATAAGAGGATTTTAACATTCAGGACTTCATAAGAAGCTTGCTTGCTTCCAGAAGTTGTCATTGTCCATAGCATAGAAGCCCCAGCTGGTGCTCGGATTCTTCATTTGTCAGCTAACCCTGGAAGTTGTTGCACGGTCCTTAAGATTTTAAAGCTGAGTCACCCAGGGAGCAGCACCGCTAGGGCCATGGGTTGCACCCTCTCTGCCAGGAATGATCCTTGGGAAATCCATCACAGAAACCCCACAGAAACCAACCACCCTTTGGACAGAATCTTCTGAAAACTGTCCTGTGGTCCTCAGACCTCAAAGTAGTACTTTATTTTTTTAAAAATTCTCTTTTCCCACAGCTGTTTTGGTAGCCATACCTGTTTCTTTGTCAGGAGGAATGTCTGCACTGACATTCCTGACAAATACTGAGATACACTGAAAGGCAGCATAGGGCTATGTACTGACTAGCCAGGGGAACTGAATCTTATCCTACACATCCAAGAGTCTCTTTGTTTAATATTTTCCTATAGCATATGCTGGTATCCTTGTATATTTTTAAGGCACAGAAATTGTCCTTAGCAATTTTTCTGCTTGCTATATAGTAATATTTCATATCACTGGCAAAAAACCATACTGCTCTTGGACTCTGCAGCAGGTGCCTTGTATGGAGATGTATGAGGCATCCTTCCATTGCCTACAGGGGCATGATGTGCTCCCTTGGCAGAGCCAGCTTTCTGCACTGTGCATGGCAGGCTGGTGCCTTCTACCAGGACGGGATCTGGCTTGGTGCACCAGTGAGCATTTCTGATGTGTATTAACTGCTCTGCTGAATCACTTGAAGCTCAGAGGCTACAGTTCAGCTCCCCAGGAAGTGATTACAAGCAATCATGAAAACAAAAGGGCAAGTAGCAAACTAGTAGTAAAACAAGTCTTATACAAGTGCATAAGAGACTAAGGTAGGGATAAGCACTACTCCAGACCCTGAGGTTGTCTGTAAAACCAGGAAAGACCTCAGCTTTTCCTTCAGATCTCATGTGCTACTGAAGAGTGGTGTCCTTGGGTGTGGTTCCATCATTCAGATTCCTACTGGTTAGGCTATCAACTCCATAGCTGTGCTGGTGTGAGGCACCAGAGGGAAAGGGTTGTTCAGTCTCCCATGTTGGAGCCTGCCTGCCATGCTCAGGTAAGTGGGCTAGGAAGAGGGTTTATATTAGAGGTGAAGCCAGCATCCTGTACTGATGAAGTGGAAATGACATTTGTCATTGAAGAGAAGGCACCATCACTTGAGGCTACCCATGCATATAATCTGGCAATATTGAGAACAGGAAACAAATGTTACAAATGTGTCAGAGTGCACCTGCTACTCAAAGCCTTCAAAAAGATTAACGAATCCTGCATTGCTGTATTAGCCTTCCCTAATTACTTTGCAAGACAAGCAAACATGACAGCACCATTCTGTAGAACACTAAAGTAAGCCACTTGGATGCTCTCCTGTAACTCATCGGGCCACGTCCCACTTGGGGCTGATGATGGATAATCCAAATGCTACTACCCAATTCCTTTGTCATCATTTGACCATATGGCTTCTCAAACTTCCTTTATCTCTTACTTCAGAAGTGTTTCTCTTTGCAATGTTAACTTGAGCTAAAGCACAGGTGTTGCCCTACTTTAGGTGCCATCTGTACACAAAACCCTGCTGTAGCTTGGATCTCTTGGCTGAGACGGCCAAGTGGACATCCTACATACACTGCTTTGTAGGGTAGCTGCAGGCTAATGCCTTAGACCACCTGTGGTCCTCCACAGCTTTCCCAGAATTCTCTGCCAAGCATCCAGAAAGGATAAACGTGCTCTCCCACAGTACTATCAAAAGCTTACTGTATGTCTGTGATTTGTGCTAGGCTTTGTATTGCACGGAAATGAGCTCAGGGCAGGTGTGGATCATACAGCATTTCTGCTGTCATGGGTGCCAGACTCACGCAAGGTCAGCAATGTGACCATAAGTAACTCAAACTGCAGCTGCTGGGAGGGTATTGCGAAAATGCAGAAGGCAAGAACAGAAATATCTTCATGAAAGGTTTGTGTTATGTAACTTGCTTGACAAAACAAAAAAGGAGGAAATTAGGCAAAATCATTAAAAACAAAAACACAGAGTGAATTCCTTAAAACCATGGGTCTGTAAAGTACTGTATTTATTTAACCCAAGCATACAAAAATACTAAATAAACTGAGGAGCTTGGTCTTGGGGTTTTAAGGAGTGTCTAGGGCATTTGTCTCTCTGCCAAGGGTTTAGGTGAAGTACTGAAAAAACATATCCAGAAAAAAATGGGAAATTGTGTTTTACTTAAGGAGGAGGAGAGTCAGAGCAATTAATCTGCCAGAGGCCATCCTCTTCCTTACAATGAGTAAGTGTTTACTGCTCCTGAGTGGGGTACAGGTGATGTGTACCTTACAGCAGACAAAGATGAATTATCTGAAATAGATAGCAGACATCTGAGCTTTTGAAGGAGGTGAAGGACCTATTTGAAGGACCTATTCATTTTTTCTGCAACTGATTCTCTGCTGGGCTGGGAATACACTGGCCAGCAATTCAATATCATGCTACCTAATGCAAAGACAGATGAACTACTTTTAGCTCATATTAAGGCAGTACTGTGTAACATTGGATTCAACGCTGTCAGGAAGGCAAGGGTATGTATAACTCATGGTTTGGTTCCCCCCACCCCCCTTTTCTCTGTTTTGATTTGTTTCTGAAGGAGTTGGCCATGCTTTAATCTCCTTGTAATGAACATGAGGATAGCAAGTTAAAATAGTTTTAGGGGAGTATTTTGCAATCTCTATAACAGCAAAACATATAGCTACGTCACAGTAAAGCTTTACTAAACATGCAGTTGTTTATGATCTAGGAAGGGACAGGTAGCAATGTAGAACTGAATGCAGTTTGTATTTTTGAAAGCAGTGTGCCTTTGTAAGATAGAGGATGTATTGATTGATCCTTCTTTCAGATTTGGATCCAAAAGTTTACATTTCCCTCTGTTTCCATTAAACCTCCCACAGAATATGGGGAACAATACATTTAATGTCTGGCCTTTTTTTTTTTTTCAGTTGCTGGTTTCCAAGTTTGTTTGACTGTGGACATGAGTGAAGGCAAAACACAATGGCTCAGACAGCAAAGAACACCATGCATCTTGTCCTAAGACTCTTAATTAAGCCATTAAAGATTGCTGGGGTTGGCAATACCATGTCTACAGGGAGCTAATTACTTGTGCAACTGATAAAATACCATGACAACAACAAAGACTGATATTTTGTAGACAAGTAACAATGACAAGCTCCTGCCCTGCAGCATGAAGTTGGTAAGGTTAGCTTGTACCCTCCCAAGTCAGAGGGGTGTGAATAACGACAACTTAGAACCCAGATTTTTGCTGAGAATGTGATTAGAAAGAATGCAGTAAACTCTAATATACAGAATGGAGATGTGTCAATCAGTGCAGATACACTGCAGCTATACAGTGCATATAGTTGGATACTACTTTAACAGCAGAGCGGTGGGCCCAGGGCCCTGCTGATTCACTTTTTCCTGGTTTTCATTTTAAACCTTCATAGAGATCGTAGGTTTGGTTTAAAAGTCTCTCCAAGGGCATCTGCTTTGGTGTTCTTTTTTTATCTTTTTCTCACCAATACCCCCAAAGGAGTTATGCTTATTTCCCTTTCTGTGCCACAACAGCAGCACAGGGGCTCTAATTTGTTTGCTGGAAGCAAGTTTTTGTGTTGAGAATTACGTGTGTTCCTCTGAGACCCTTCAAAAGAGCCTACCTTGTGTAATTGCAGGATTTCAGCTGAGGTCTGACTGTTGAAGGATCTCTTTTTTCTCAGTAACCTACATCACTTACTTCTTTCCCTGACTATAAGAGCTTTGATTTTTAATTAATTTAATATTCATTAAGAGCAGAGACTAGTTAAGGCACGTGCTAAAATCTATTCTTGTAGTTTTTTACTGGAAAAGAATCCAAAGCAAATTTTTATGAGGTGGAAGCTTAAAAGCTTTAAGGGTACTGGCATTAAAACATGGACAAATACAGACTGGGAAGACAATGGATTGAGAGCAGCCCTGAGAAGGAGGATTTGAGGAAGTTGGTTAACAAGAAGCTCAACATGAGCTGGTAATGTGCCAGCCAAATTAAAGACAACCATATCCTGGGCTGTATCAAAAGAAGTGTCAGCAGGTCAAGGGAGGTGATTCTCCCCCTGTACTTCACTCTCATGACACCCCACTTGGAGTAATTGATCCAGCTCTGGGGGCCTCAACATGAGGACATGGACCTGTTGGAGCAGATCCAGAGGAGGGCCATGGAGCTGGAACACCTCATCTGTAAAGACAGGCTGAGAGTTGGGGTTGTTCATCCTGGAAAAGAGAAGGCTCTGGGAAGACCTTATAGCACCGTCCAGTACCTAAATTGGGCTACAAGAGACTTGGAGACAGACTTTTTACAAGGGCCTGCTATAGGACAAGGGGAAATGGCTTTAAACTGAAAGAGTATAGATTTAGATTAGATATTAGGAAGAAATTCTTTACTATAAGGGTGGTGAGACACTGAAACAGGTCACTAAGAGAAGCTGTCTACACAGTTTTATAGGCCTTGATCACATTCAACCTTGATTTTCTCTCCAAAGAGAGGAGCACAAGCATTTTTAGTCTCTTAAGTCAGCTTCTCTATCCTCTCAGCTGTTCTAGTTGCCCCCCTCTAACTCTGCTACGTGCTTCCTGAGATGTGGAGACCTAAGCTGCTGTGGATGCATCAGGACATTACACAGCAGCAAAATGATACCTTTTGGCCTCAATCTCAGTCCTCTTTGTGATGAGACAGAAACATTTCATGGTACATGATGGGTGTCTGTATTGCCATATATATGTCAGGACTAATAGTAAGTTTGCCTATCCAACTGCAACTGTTTGCCTATCCAAACAGCACAAAATTCCCTGAAAAATCTATCAGGGGATATATGGATATTTCTAAAGACTGAATTAGCCATTTATTCTGGTGACTGCTGTTTTTCAAATGAGGTAAAGGGAAAAAAATATCCCACAAAATTGAAAACCTGCCTGACACTTATGTAGCCATCCAGTTTTTTCAGCCTTGTGGAAAAATAACACTCAACAGGAAGGGTCTAAACTCTGAATTGATGCAAAATTGCTAGGCACAATTTGAAATGAGGAATTTTTAAGTCTCTGAGACCTGGACTTCAGCCACCTTCCTGCAGCTCTCCTTCCTTTTTCTACCCCCACTGGGCAGCATAAGGCATCCAGTGAAAGAAAGAGCTGTGGTGACTGGGGACCTAACTATAGGCTCCTGTTTGTGGACACCAGCTGGGAATCTGCTTTTAATGAATACCACCTTATTTTTCCTCCTAAAATGACTCTCAAAAAGGCAGTGGCTGGAAGCAGAGCTCGTGGCAATCCCAGTCCACTGACAATCTGACTTGTGAGCCTCAGGAGAGAGGGAGAATGGTTCAGAATTATGAGACAGAAAGCTATTGCAGAAACCACACAGATTTCTTGGCCTTCTCCAATGGATTTTTCCACCAAAAAGAAAAAAGAATGCTTTGGCCTAGTAGTGGTAACTTGAGGTTCAGTATGCCCAGCAAAGAGTTTTCCACACCCAGCTTCCTGTGAAACCCACAGGAGAAGCTGATCTGTTCCACACAGGCACACAGAGAGAAGGCTTGCAAGGACAGAAACACAGTGAACTGGTACAAGAAGCACCCAGGTGGGAGTGCTCGCAGTGCCAATTCAGTATTGAATTTCAACCACATTGATTACTAAACTTCCTGTACCTTCAAAATGAGATGCTGGTGGTGCTGTGGAGGTCCCATGGAGGAGGATGTTTGGCTGCGAGGATGCCATGGTTTCCCTGCTCACCTGTCTCTCTCTCTCTCAGTGATGGTCAGCAGGGCTGGCTCAAGGCAAGAGAATGTTCCTCACTCCTCCACATGACTTATAAGGCCTTGCTATGGAGCTAATCTCAGCACTCCTCACTTTGCAACCTCCTTACATGTTATGCTGCTTTTGGCTGGGGTAGAGTTAATTTTCTTCACAGTAGCTAGTATGGGTCCATGTTTTGGATTTGTCCTGGAAACAGTGTTGGTAATGCACTGTTAGGATGTTTGGTCACTGCTGAGCAGTGCTCACACAAAGCCAAGGCCTTTTCTGCTTCTTGTACCACCCTGCCAACCAGTGGCTTCAGAAGCACAAGAAGTTGGGAGGGCATCCAGGGAGAGCTGACTCCAACTGACCACAGGCATATCCCACAGGATATGGCACTATGCATGTAAATCTGTAGGAAGCAGGAGGCAGGGGGTATGTTCAGAGTGATGCATTAATCTTCCCAAGAAACCATTACACATGATGGAGCCCTTCTTTCCTGGGGATGGCTGAGCACCTGCCTGCCCATGGGAAATGGTGAAACAATTCCTTCTCTTGCTTTGCTTACAGCTGCAGCTTTTGCATTCCCTATTAAACTGCCTTTATTTCAACCCATCTGTTTTCTCATTTTCACTCTTCTGATTCTCTCCCCCATCCCATCAGGGGATCAATTGGCTGTGTGTGGTGTAGTTGCCAGCTGGGGTTAAGCAAAGCATATATATGGACTTGGTATTACAGTCCAGGCTTTACATTCCTGTGTAAGGTGTGTATAGTGCATGTCTTGCTACTGCAGGTCTGGAATTTACAAGTTTTCAAATGGCCTTTTACTACACAAAGGATGGATGGGTGGGTGGATGGATGGATGGATGGATGGATGGATGGATGGATGGATGGATGGATGGATGGATGGATGGATGGAGTTCCTACTGGGTTGGGGTCTGCATGGCAATCTGCTGGAGACCGGTGGACATGATATTGCATACATTAGTATTTACAGTAAGAATGTGCAATAACATCATGAAACCTCTCTAGCCTTGGAAGGTGACTTTCGTGCTATGCAAGGAAAACAGGGACGGGGGATGTGGGAGGGGAGGTTGTTTTTCAGTTCTGCAGAGTTACATGTGTCTCAAAGCTTCTCCTAGTTCCCTTTCCTGATAGGTCCCTGTTTCTAGTAAAGGAATGGATACAGCTGCTAGAGCAAAGATATTTTTTGTTGAGCTCTTTGGTATTGGTCAGGAAGGATCAGCACTGCCTGTTTAACCTTTATACTCAAAGACTATACCATATTTCCATACACAGAGCTTGGTGCTTGTGCACTTGGTGCTTTTCTGCCCCTTGATGGTTGGCTGGTCAAAGGGATTTCCTTAGACATTTATAAACATGTGTAAATACACTTCAGACCTATCTGGTCCATCTCATCCTGTCCTCTTTCTGTAATTGCCCAAAGTGAATGCTGCAAGCTCCCAGTATCACTTTATGAGATGCATACGAGCCTGGACTGTGCACAGGGATGGGAGAAGTAGGTTCAGCAGCTTTGCAGCTTGCAGACAGCTGAAGGAAGACAGCCATATGAAAAAGAAATCATACAAAAGAGCATATAATGCAAGAAAAAGCAACCAGTAAAGTTGGAGCTAAAGACTAGAAATTAGCTCTCCAGAAAAAACAGTGAGGAGAATGAAACAGAAATTGAACTCAAATCTCAGTTTTTCATGTTTAAAAACACTTTTTAATTAGTTCCAAGATCCTAGCACTTATCAAAGGAAGAGCCTTTTTGCATCCTCTCTTTTACTATTCAAGTTGAGTACTGCATCCTGACCACAAGCTACTAGTGTCATGATTTACTTTTCTGCCAGTAGTTATGGTCTTTGCATCCATTTCCAGCTTACTAGGTGGACAGTTTAGCCTTATGACATTTAGGGGAATAGTCTAGTGAACAAAAGTTTCAGCAGAGGCAAATATAAACAAAAAAAAAAAAAGAAAAAAAAAAAGAAAGGAGAGACTTTAAAAAGGAGTGGAATCATCTGCATTTAATTTTTATGTATGAGTTTTCTGAATTCACATTATGTAGTCTGTCCTCATGACTCTGAGGGCAAAGAATGTAGATTTTAAGTTCAATCCAACTAAATCCATGTGATTTCAGAACTCACCTTAAAATGACAGTGCAAACACCACTCGTTGTTTCCCAGCTTCATTTCCAAGTCTCTAACAGCATTAGCGGTTATTTGTAGATGCCCATAACTGTTTCATCACTTAAGTAACTACAAAGAACAGGGCATAGTGTCTCCTGGGAGCACTAGTGAGGCACTGTAAACAGCACATAATCCTTTTTTTTGTGACAACCTCTAGCACTGAAGTCCTGAGAGGAGATGAACAACTGGTGTATGAGTAACATTCCCACAGCCAGTAATTGTGATAAGAAAGTGGTCCAGACATCTTAATGCCTGATTTTGCAGAGGACTGAGCAAACAGGAGAAGCCAAGTCCTTCCCAAAAGCCCTGGATGGGTGGAGATTTGGGAGAAATGCTGCCCCAGCTGCTTGCTGCCAGCTCCCTGTAGTGAGGGTAACAGCTGTGGCTGAGGCTGGGAGCTGGGATCAGCTCAGCCCAGAGCCCCTGGGAGCCTGGCTTGCACAGGCACACAGCTGGTTGGCCCTGGGGTCAACCAAGCTGTGAAAATGTTGGACTTTGGAGCCTGTCCTTAGGGAGCAAGCATATCGACTGCTGTAGCATACAAATGTGTAATTGCACTCTAGTGGCCTGTGGACAGCAATAGAGCCAGGACTGTGCAGATGTGATTACAAATATTGTCTGCATGGGCAGTTACATTTACTCACAAACTCTACCATGCTTTTATATTGAATCCCTATTTTAAGGTCACGAGAGCATATTAAACTTGAGCTCTGTCCTGCTGGAGCATAGGGGCAGTGCTCTGGCTTCCTCCTGTTCTTTGTGGGTCCTGTGTGCCATAAGGACAGAAAAAAAGAGCCAAGTACTGAACTGGTGTATTCCTAGTAATACAGATCCAAGAATTATAAAACCCCCAATTTAGTCTAATGTTCATTTGCTCAGTCTTATAAATGATCAGAAATTCCTAGTTTGCTTCTAGAGGCTTTTCAGAGCTCTATTGGACTTTTCTCTAGCTTTTTATTTTTTATTACAGCCTTGTTTTATCCATCCCTAGCTTTACTTTTGTCATCAAGGGTGTTTACTCTATGTACATTTTGGATAAGTGAGTCTCACCTACTTCTAAAATCTTCTTCACATCGATAATCAAAAAGAAGCCTCTTACTCATAATCATGAAAAGCCACAGAGGAGACTAAGTAAATCAGGGAGTTTGCTTGCTCAGAGTGTTGTGTGCCACAGAATTTGTGCCCTGGCAATGATTTGGAAAGATACAATATATACAATAAGCAAAGAACAAGCAATAGAAAGAAATCATGTTGTTTTTGTAGACATAGTCAGAAATAGTCTGCAGAATTAATTACTTTAAACAGTTAGGCAAGCTGAAACAATTTAACATCTGTGGATTTATTTTTTTTTGCCTGTATCTTAGGAGAGATAGCAGTGATTGGCCAGGCATAGCACAGCCATGTGCATGTCAACTAAATGCAGAACAGTTGTTAGCTCCAGATATTTGCTGAGGATAGGCTTTCTGAGCCACAGAAAATGATGCTGACACAAATGTAGTATGCATGAGAGAGAGATGTGTGTTTAAAGGATAGGACATCATGCCCATGTGGGGCTTGCCATAGACTTGTTTTTAACTTGGCGACTTGAGGCACTGGTCTTTTGCTCCTTTTGATAAAGAGCTTTGGGATCTCTGCTATCTACCCATGAAGTGTATTATTATGAAAGAGTTCCCTTGATTGCCCTTTCCTCAGGCAGACTTTGGCCTTTTTCCAAAGGCATATTGTATTTGCATTGATCACACTGCTGACTGTATGACCTTGTCATTAGGAAAGCATGAAACATAAAATATTAGTTACTTGGACTCCTTCTTCTAGTATTATTCATTATTTTAATTTTTGATCTCTGAAAGAGATTGCAGAGCCAGCAGGAGGTCTGTTTGAGACCCGCTGACACCATGGAATTTGTGGTACTTTAATTATCCAAATGATCTAAACAAAAGAATTTAAACACTGGGTAGTGTATGACGGATTGTTAGCTGTAAACTGCAAAAATTAATTTGGCAGCTGGAATGGTTACATGAAACTCTGGAGGCTGCTCTTCTAACACCCCGACTAGGGCATCAGATTAAATGTGCTGGATGCAAATAAAGCTGGAAGCATTAACAGAAAATTGTTTCTATACTCAAAAGCATGCTTCTTTCTCTGTTATATTTCTGTAATGAGCTGCTCAGTCATTACGGTGGGCATTCTCATTGTTCTTCAGGTCAGTTTACAGTCCCTGCATCCCTCTTCCCCTTACGTTCTTGAGCGTTTACAGTTCTGTACTCATTTAACATGCACATTGATGCATCAAGCCCAGCAAGTCCACATCTTCAAAAAGTACAGAGAGCAGTGCTTTCTACCATAGCACATTAGTCTGTGGCTGTGAGTTCTGTATGCCCTGGATGCTAGAAAAACATCCAGATTAAAAAAAAGAAAGATAACATATGAAAAAAACCCCCAACCAACCAAACCCCAATTTCTTGGCTGTATTTGTGGCAGAAAGGTCTGTCAAGGGTGGTTTAGTGCATGTGAGTACAGCAAAGTTGATGGAGTCCTTAAGCTGCAGCTTGCTAGAGAGTATTCTGGGAAGAATCACCCTGTGCTTGCCCTTTGCTAAGCATCCCTTACTGTGGCAGTAAGACAGTGGCCTTTTCTGGCACCCTCACCTTCTTACAGTTTTGTCCTGATTGGGGAAGGAAGGATTGGGTCACAAGGACTCTTTCCCCCTTTCACATCGCTGCCACCCTGCTCCTAGGACACAAGTCAGGGAGTGCTAGGAAACACCATAAACCCAAATGTAGCAATGTATTTTGCAGTTTCTAGTAAAGTGTTCTTCTTTTCTTCCTTGAAACTGTCTTTAAGAAAAGCCATGTAGAGCCAATTACCTGAGTGCCTTCAACAATTTTTGTCACACTCAGAACATGCAAAGCATCCTACCAAAAAATCACAGAAAACTGCCATAATGGAGCACTAACAACAATACTCTGTAACAGGAGTTGCTCTCAGTACTGATTTGTGCATTTTAGCATGTTAAAGTATGTCTGTCAAAGTCCGACTTTTAATTCATCTCACAGTACCAAGTATTTTTGTTAGCCAGGATTGTTACAATTGACTTAGGAGAATCTTCATCTTCTGAAAATGGAAACAAATAGGTGGTCATGAAAACTAAACCAGAGGAGACAGGGAAGAGGAATCTGAAGCTGACTTTGCAAAGAGTAAGTTTTAGGAGCAAGGAAGACAGAGTTTACAAGAGGTCAAGAGGCAGTGTTCCCATGGCTTAGGAGAGGCAACTAAGAAACTGGCTGGGATGACTAACAAAATTGTACAAGCTTCTGTAGATGGGCATTAGCCAAAACATGGGTGAAGCTGGCAACAGGAACGTACTTAACTGCAGAGAGAAATTTGGGCAAGGAGAGGGAGAGGAGGAAGTGTACAGACAATTTGGAAAGAAGGGACAGAGGGAAAAATGGGTAGAGAATCTCGTTCTTTAAGCAATCACCTTCCCATTGCTCCACATCACAAGGGTGATGGATTACCATCACAGTCAGTTATCTTCTTGGTCTAAGTAACAGAGATCTGTGTAGGGGGACCTAAGTGTTCCTAAGTGTCACAGATGACGTGTACAACAGGGAACTTCTACTTTTATAATCTGAATAACTACGTACTGCACTCTCTCTGGCCTCACCAGCAAGATTTCAAAGTCAGGCCTTCAATGGTTGGAAATAGTAGGGTTAAGAATGCCTGTGTGTTGTTAAAGGGCCACTGTTAATTCTATGGTCACACAGGACTCCACAGGGCCTTGCTGCACCCAGTGCACAAGATGGATGATGCTCATTCAAGGAGCAGCTGCTCAGTATTTTTTTTCTTCATTGTTCAGAGTGTGTCTCCATGCCTTACTGACTGCATACTATCTGCATGGAAGGCAATTACTTTCCTCATGAGTTTTTTTGTGCTGCTTATTGCTATAGTAACTGTGTGCCTCACAAATACTAGCTCACCTGTTTTCCTTCTTCCCCTTGGAGATGGCAGGGCACTACCTGTGTTTCATGAATGTAGAGCTGAAGAATGGAGAGCAGAAGCTGAAAGCACTCAGGTGTCCAATATTAGAGTGGAACTGCATATTCCACAGCACTTGGTGACACACAGCACTTTGTGTGTCACCACTCTAGCTCCAGCTCCAGCTTGCTTTGCCTTTAGTTCATCACTGCCTGCTATAATCTCAAAGCCTCAATTCAGGCACCTGGAAAATAATGAACTACTGACCATCTCTGAAAAGTCTGAGTGACTTAAGCTAATGTCACATAAGATATTTGTGTCTCAGATTGGGACAGTATCTATTTGTGCAGCTTGATGTTCATCCATCTGTAACCATGACACCAGCCAGTCCCTCACCTCACTCATCATGTACCATATGTTTTAGGGACATTGCCATGGATTACAGAGGCAAGGGAAGCACCAGCTAATAAAGTACAATAAAGTACTGGAATAAAGCACAGTGAACTGAAAAAAAGTATTGCTTAATAAATGCCAAATAAACAGAACAAGCCAGTAAGTTATGCATTAGCAGTATGATTGCCCTGTGTACTTGCACATGATCCTTTTTCTCTTCTCTGTTACGTGTTTTAATTCTTTCTATATTACACTCCCCAGGGTTGAGACTGTCATTTTCTGTATTTGCAAAGAAGGCTGCATATGCTCAAATTTATTTGAACAGCCTGTGAGATAGGTAAATACCGCCAGTTTAGGTGGGAGAAACCTAAAGTAAGAGGCCTAAAGTAAAAGTGTTATAGTGATTGCATATTTGTATTTGTAAAAGAAAAGAAGCCATTTATGAGCTCACAACTCTACTCCTGTGGTAGGTTGAACAAACAGATGAACACCAGAATGATGTTTTTAGGTAATGATGCGCAGAAGCTGTAAATAATTTAGTGAATACCTATTTAGGGGTGTATATTTATATGTGAGTCACTCAAAGTAACATAGGAAGTCAATCAATATTGTCATCTAATCAGTATAACAAAGGAAAAATATGTTTTCCTAAAATAGCAAGCAAATAAGTCATGTGAGAGAAAATACTTTAAATTTTGCTGAGAGTCTGTAAGTTGCAATAAGCACCAATCTTTCTCACTTAATTACTCTCCTTGGGGAGCTACATTGCAGGTGTTTTTCATTATTTTCAGCAGAAGTTTAACAATTTCTCTTCACTTTGTCTTTTCTCGGGACTAACCTTTGCTTTCCAGCTGGGGATAGTTTTGTTTCTAAATTGTTTCTCTCTTTATCCCTCACACACCATTGGAGAGAAAAACACTTTCTCCTCCCTGATCATTCTCATGTACTTTCCTGAGGAAGAAGCAGCAAATGTAGGTTGGGGAAACAGTGCTGCTGCCTGAAATCTCATCTGTTTGAATGCTCAGCACAAGTACAAATCAATGAAGGAAGAGGATCCTTTTTTCATTGTTAGTAATAGCACACTTCTAGCCAGATGCAAGGGAAAATAAGAGTTTCTTATTAGAGGGCTTGACCAATGCCTTGCAAGATTATATTAAGGTTTTTTCAAGGGCTTATGGCTTATTTTAGCAAGTCACATACTCATATGCCAGCTGCCCCCCACTCACACAGCGCTGGGTCGGTCAGTTTACTTCACATGCCAAAATGGGAGTGACCTCTTGGCTACAGAAAATACTTGGACATGTAGTTATGTGGAACAGACAGTCACAGGCTTTCTATGGGGTGGTTCTTCAGTTCAGGGAGCATTCAAGCTCCAAGGCTGGCTCTGGTTTTTGTGATTACATCCTCTAGGGTGATTACATGGCCTTGAGGGTGGATCTCAGACCTATGCCATGTGCATCCATTCCTTTCCTCTCAAATGCTTGGGAGTCGAAAACTTACAGCAACATTTGCTGTAAGAAAGAGTTAAAGAAATTAATGCTTTCTGTGGACAAAGGCTGGAAATATGGTGCCTCTGAAATGCTACTGTATGCCCTGTGTTTCTAAGCATGCTGAATAAGTGACTTCTAGACACTATGAGACTTGAAACTACAAAAATATTAATGGTAAATTCAAAATACAAACATAATTCTAGCTCTATACTCTGAGATTTTTTGCAAGGCAAGTGATTCTCTAATGGGGGGGCATGAAGGACTGTGAAGGTAGGTGAGTGTGAAACAGAAAACATAACTGTAGTCATACAGTTAACAGAATTAATTTTCCTTTCTGGCAAGGACAGTGGCAAAAGGTCTGTTCAAGTGAACTCCCCAGGGATCTGTAGCAAGAGGTAGCTTGGAGTGGAGTTTAGCAGCTTTATCTGCAGGCACTCCTCAGTATTTTAACCCACTGACACTCTGTAAGGGGAGATTTGTCATGTTACCAGATGCCTAACTCAGGCCTTGGAGCAGGGCTTTGCATTTACAGTCCTTTCCTAGCAGGAAAACTCTCACAGCCAGTTGACTAATTAGATTGTTTTAATTTACACAAACATTAAGCCCTGATTTTTAAATCTGCTATTGAAATGCTGCCACTGAAACGTCCTTGCCTCCACCTCCAAGTTTCTGCCAGTGCAAGGCGTGACATAAATCAGTGCATCTCTGACTTGCTGTCTCTTAGCAGTTGCTTTAGTAGCTGCAGTTTGTATCTTGCCGTGCAGTTTGGCGTATGGGAGCAGGCGGGGAAGCCGTGTGCCTGGGATGTGAGCAGAAATCTGCCGTGCCCTGCTGTTTGCTCCCCAAGGTGGGCAGGGGCACAGCTCACTCCTCTCGGCTGCCAGTGGCTACCACTGCCCCGCACAGCCAAAGCGGCTGGCAGAGCCCCAGCCCTGCCGGGCACTTCTGTCCCTGTCCCAGGAGGGCCACGTGGGCAGGTCTCATCCTGCCATCATGCTCGGATGTCTCCAGGACACTCCAGGTTTGGGAATCTGGATGGAGCCCAGCTGAGCTAGCTCCTTGTTTACCATGTAAATGCTGTTTGCTGTAGCTCTCATGTGGTGCTGTACTAGCTAAGAGCTCTCAAGGCCAGAAGGAATCATTGCAACTTGATCACATCCACTTTTTTGAAATGGTGACATGCTTTCCTATCATAATGGAAAGAAATGGTGACTACAGCTTACTGTGTATCCTTCTTTGCCTGTCCATGGAGACACTTTGCAGCCCTTACCCTAAAGGCAAAGAGACACCCCTGCCCTAAGGAGAAAGATGCACATCTAAAGGTACAAATTCAGCCCATAAGTACTTGATAACTACCTTGTGTGTGCACAAGCACCATGCAGAAGTAAGGAAGTGGAAATGCCCTGAGGAGTAGTATGAGCTTTTTGTTTGGTACAGCAATTCACAGGAGCTCATCCCAGCTGTGACCTGATCAAACAGTCTCTCCTCTCCTCCTTGAGAAGTCAGAGAATTTCTGATGAAATTGGAATAAAACTGTAATCTTAATTCCATAGCTTTTCTGGTCTTAGTCTGAGCCATAGTTTTGTCACATTTTTGTTCAGACCATTACAATACATCTGATGCTAAAACCCCTTCTGGATATAACAAGACTCTTAAAAAGCAGGTAGGAAATATTCAGGAAGTTTCTGTATGGTATTTTCTAGGTCATCTTATGGTGTTGGTAAATACGGTGGGGAAATAAACACTGGATCCATCTTTGGCACTGTTCATTTTACAAGTAATTTAAAGGATGTATATATTATAGGGAGTGTATGTATGTTCACATGTATATAAATTAAGATGTACACATGTTAAATATTAAGTTAATTAGTAACAAAGCAGCAAGATTTACTTAATTTTCAAGATCTGTTTTATGGAATTTATTTAGGACTGTAGCAGCAGCCGGTCTATAGCAGTTAGCTTCCAGTCATTTCCAAATGAGTCATTTCCACCTACATTAACACATGTCAAAATGGTTCCTACTGTGTGTCTACCTACTGGAAATAAACAGAAAATAACTATGTTAGTCTGAACTTCTACAGCTTCTTTCACCTTAGGGTCTTAAAGAGGCGTAGAAATAGAGAACTCCCAGCCCTGCTATTGTGTTAAGGTGTTACAATTATACAGATTGTAGCATTTTTTTAAATGGAGAAACTGAGGCAAAAAATAGTTCATTTGGCTAATGTCACATAGCAACTCTGCAAATAGAGTAAAGTTAGACACAGCCTGCTCCCATAGCTTTGCTGCCTACCCACTGGACGGTACTGTGATTAAATCCCAGAAATCTATTTTTTTTTGCTTTATTTCCAGCTGGAAGTGATGAAGGTTTTTTCCTTTCTGTTGCTTAGCTACTCGCTGACCTTTGGATAGTCTTTCTCATTGGCTGGGTGAATGCATTTCCCTCCAGCTGCCTGGACACTCCCATGTCTCAGACCTCCCCCTCCAGCAGGATTTCATCAGCTGCCCTGTCTCAACCATGTGTTTCTCTTCCCATCTTGATGAAAGAAATTTTGTTATTTTGCCTCTAGCACTTATCAAACGGTGCTAGAAAGAATGCAGAAACAGCCCTTGTGACTGATGTCTGTTTTATCGATTCATTGTATTGCTTAACAACATACTGTTAATTAACGTTACCCCACTAAATTCTGTGATTCTGCTTCTCTGGACTTTTCCACAACCTACAGACCAGTAGGTGTAGTGGGTTGACCCTTACTGGTCACTAGCTACCCACCAAAGGTGCTTGATCACTCTTCCTCCTCAGCTGGACAGAGGAGAGAGAATATAATGAAAGGTTTGTGGGCTGAGATCAGGACAGGGAGAGATCACTCACCAGTTACAGTCATAGGCAAAACAGACTTGACTTGGGGGAATTAATGAAATGTATTACCAATCAATCAGAGTAAGATAATGAGAAATAAACTCAAACATTAAAAGCACCTTCCCCCCTTCAAACAGCTAAAACTACAACAGTGGAAAAACACTGAACAAACAGGGATCTGAATTTGAAGACTTGAACATGCATCCACCTGACACATGACTTCACTGATACTAAAAACCTCTCACTAACAAAAACTCTTATGAGAAGTCTACTTGATACAGGGGGTGCTTAAAATCTTTAAGTAAGACATCTGGGAGTGAAACTTTCAGTCTAAAGGTATTAGTGGCATTTCATAGTACTTCTAGGATTAGAGTTCTAAAACTATTCTCAATTTTGGCTCCAGAAACAAAAGCAGATATAATAATCAGAGATACCTTATTTTAAATTATTTATTTATTTTTAACCTAACAGCTTGTGTATGTTCTTATCTGGAAATATTTTGCCAATTATCACATTTGCTGGAAGTGGAAAAGCAGTGGTTGGAACAGAAGACACAAAAGAAAGAGAAGAAACATGGCCTTGTCAGGCCATTCTGTAACTTTTCTTGAATTATTTAATCATGGAGGATGGCAACAAATGGACTGCATAAAATGTAGAGCCCTGTGTTAGGCATGAGCATCCTACATGAAGCACAAGGACAGAATTAAATTTTCTTTCTAATGTGACTTGAACAAATCCTAGGATGGAGCTTCCTATGTTCAGCCTTTGATGAACTGGCCAAGAACCAGCTGGGATATGCTGACAATACTGCCTTAAATCCACTTCTTTGGGAGTCTTCCAGGATGCATATTCATCTGTTTGGGATCCATTATGTACAGCTTTCCCTTTAAGGGTTGAGAGAGGTCACTATTTTCTTTTCCAAACTGCCAGAAGATGAGTTGGGAGCTTATGCTGCTGCAGAGCCAACCTTTGCAAAACACTGGGCCCCTGGGGTTAGTTTTCACCCCAGTCACAAACGCTCAAAACTGTCTGTGACCTCTTGGGAAAGTGTCCTTGCTACCAGGGTATTTGGTATTTATCAGAAATACCTCACACGTGAGAGACTGAGCTTGATTCACAGGAATCTGTACAAACAGTTGAGATCTTCAGATGGAAGGTACTGCAGAATTGCAAATTATTATATTTAATCATAGAGCTCTTGAGACTTAGCCCTTTGGAGCCTGGAGGCTTTCATTAGCAACATCGTCATGTAATGCCAAGCTCTTAGTTGAACATAATGAAGATATCCTCAGGATGAGGGGAGAAAAGAAGCACCGGATTCCTCCCATGGGAGGAAGCACAAGAAGTAGATACGCAATCCTAACAGATATGCTCCTTCAGGAGAGATGAATTTGTGTATTTCTTCCAGCACCAAAATGAATTTACCAGAAATTTTAAGGCAACCTTGCCCCCCTGCTGATTACACTCTCAGGTTGTTTTCCTCTTTGTAAGAAAATGCATCCTGTCTCCCTAATAGACTATGCCAAAATCCCATCTGCAAGCATCCCTAAACACCAGGAAAGTTTCAGTCAGATTTAAATTTAGGCTCCCATGCTAGCATCCATTCTGTAGAGGGAGTGTGATGCTGTAATGCTTTCTTCTTGAGGATCTGCTTCACAGTTTTGAACTGGGCTCCTCTATGACCCTACATGCTTGCAAATATCTTGTGACCAAAATGAGCTCGTTAGTACACCAGAATCTTAGATCTGTGGTGCAGCAGGGGATGGCGAAGGGACCCACAGGCACAGTTTGTGCTCTAGCCTCCTCAGGCCAGAAGCCAAGCAAATGGGCAGGGGGCTGGAAGCAATCAGCAGTGCAGAAGTGAGAACTATTATCACTTTTTTTGTGTGTAAAATTGAAAAATGTGGATTTAAAGCCACTTTACTGCAAAGTGAATAAAGGAAGGGTATATACTTAGAGTGCCATTAGAAGTGCAGGCACAGCATCAGCAGACACAGCAAATGCTGGTAGCAGAGCAGCTGTAACACTATGGCCTTAGTTCTGCTGACATAAACCTGCAAGTTTTTCTTTTTCCTTGATATTTGTCACCCATCCATTCATCCAAACAAAAGAAAAAGGTTGGAAAAGATTGTCAATTGTAGCATATTTGCAAATTCTTCTCTAATCAATTTCTGTGCATTACTAACTTTTAAAATACAGTACACATGGAAAAATCATACACTAGTGCACTAGTTGGGGAACTAGTTCCAAGGACACATAAATATCAATAACTTCTTTGAAGTTCAGCTGGATAAAAAATTATTGGAGTGGCTATGAGCTTTCTCTTGGAAGGAAATCAGCTAGCAGTAGGACAACGAGGGAGGCTCTGTGAAATTTTTGACCTTGTAGGGGTTCTGGAAAGCAATGTATTTACTTAGGATTATTTGAGGGGCTTGGCAAATTGAACAGTTAGGGTCTTAGTCATCTTTGTGTGGGAATAGTGTATGCTCTCTGTGTAGCAGCCTTGAAATGAAAAGCCTGCCTGCCTGTCTGCCAAGCAGTGGGGCTGTGAGCTGATTCAAGACAGAGGCATTGTTTATTCTGGGTCCAGATTGTATCTTACTCTTTTTCTCCATTCTTTCATTTTTTGTTAACCTGCAATAAATCATCCATTCTGGAAGCACGTATTTTTCCCTTTGCATTTGGAAACTATTACTCTAGAGACCTCTATTTTCAGCACTGAGCTACATAAGATGATGTGTGTCACAGATTATTAAAAGTTCAGGAGATTATTATACGGTTTGGGGATACCTGTAAGCATATGGTCTAAAAAGACAGGTGAAGTGGCAGCATTTTTACTTGATCTTTCTAGGTGGAGACTTAGTGAGTTGAGTGATGGCTGGCACTCCTGGGGGAGTAGGCAGTGTGCTGATGGCAGGTCTGCCAGCCCCCCATGCCCTGCTCTCCACAGTTCTTCCTCCACTGCAGTGCTTCTGACACCCTGCTTTGAATCTCAGGGATATATTGGTTTGCTAACTGCAGAAAAATTATTTCTATGTTATTACAGTGCACATGCAACTGTATGTCCAACTTAAACTAACTTGCCGGGCATTTTCTTTCATACCTCTCTGCAAGTTGTTTTTTTTTTTTCCAATTTAACAACACAAAAGTCATCTCTTTGTTATGTTGTATTCCTTAAATTGGAACGTGTTGGCTACATAATTAATAACATGGATAGGGCATGAGTATACTAACCTGACACATCTTGCTTTATATATCCTGGGACTTGCTGGAATGAACCTTCCCAGAATGCAAAGAAAAAAGGGGGTCTCTCCCTCTTCTGCCTCTCTTCACTGTCTATTTTTTTCTTTAATTAAGTGGTACAAGTAAAGTAATTGCTCCCATGATATCTCTGAGATGGGATGATTTATCAGTGTTGTGTAAGGATTAGTTGAATGGGTGGATTTGGGTGTTATAAATGGGATGTGAAAGTCCGGATTCCTGGCAGTGAGCTTGGCAGGGTTAACCTGCTTGGCCCTTTGTTCTTGTTAGACAAATAAAATGAGTTTCCTCTGAGTGGGTGGTAGAAGGGTGTATTTTGGAAGAAATCTCAAACACGAGGTTCTGTGTGGATGTTTAAATACTCCCTGGCATGTTGTGTGAGAGGAGGGATGGGCTAGAGGAGGAGCAGAGCTCTGTGGCTGCAGGAAGCAGTCTAGCCCAGCTGCTGGAAACAGCTTTGGAAGCACCCCACCAGGCAAATATTTGACTGCTGAGAAACCCAGGCCAGTGTTATGTGCTTGTACAGTGAAAACAGTGTTTGGTCCTTCTGTGGGCTCCATCCTGCCTTTCTTTATGTGAGCAGGGAGGTCAGGAAGAAGATGCCTGAAATTTTCCACTCTACAGCCCACCCACAGCAAAGGCCAACTGGGGCTGTGACTGAACACCCTGCTGTTGGAGAAGTGGTACCTAAGCCTTTTCCCTGGCTCTGGAGGGGTTATTCATCTTCCTGCTCATCATGCTTTCCTCTTGGCATGCAGCAGCAGGTACTGGGCATCCTGGGTACTGCTCCTTCCTGGACCAGACCCAAGGAAGGTGGCTCCATGTATTGCCCTCAACGGCCTCTAAACCGCTCTGCACAGCTGGGAGATTGATAAAGTCTCTAGGAACCTCTGCTTCACCACCACAGCTCTACCCTCTTCATTGCTCTAGGTGATGGGAATAGAATTAGGGTAATTGGAGCAATGGTCTGGGCACAAGGACTGGAGCTTGTAAGAGAATTTTTGCACGCCAAAAATAATTTTTAAAATGGGAGCAAGGAGAAATGTGATAAAAATAATATTAACAATGTGCAAATCTTCCTGCAATGTAAGAAGAAAGGGAGGGGGAAAGGGAACACACCCACAGAAGGAAGAAAATATGACTCAGAGAACTGAAGAGGATGGACTGTAAAAGCAATGCAATCAATAGCTAATAATCAAGATCAAAGAGAAATAGAGTAATGATTAACTTTGCAGCATGTAATTGAAGCCTAATCCTTCAAGTGAAAGGAAGATTGAGCAGAGTTCAACTTCCTAACCTTCATATATGGTAACTGGAGCCAGAGGTAAACCAATTTCTGATATTTTTCCTAAGGGTTCACAGATTTAAAAAAAAACCCCAAAGCCTCTGAAATCTTATTAAATTTTTTGTAAATACTATGAGGCTCTTAGAGCCATTGTAAAGCTTTCTCTTGCTTTAGTTCCCAGGTGGTGCTTATTTAAAAGAAGGAACAACCTCTGAAATCCTGCCAGTCAAATGGAAACCTCCACACCCTGCTCATGATAAGCTGTACAGAAGAGGAATCATGGCAGGATTTAGGCATTTCTGTGTGCTCAGAGGATACCAGTTTTGTCTCTGGCTCTCTCCTCTGATGACAGGGTCTCCACTAGTCTTACCCAGAGTTAGTGCTAGAGTCAAACTCGACAGTATGATCTGTGTGAGTCACTGCATTGCCGAGTTACAGTCACAAATGGTTTATCCCAATTACAAATCAAAGACCACTAATTGCTTCCATTGCTCTTCATCCTTAACAGTCTGCTACATTTTATTGCTGAGAATGTATGGGAAGAAAAGATGCACAAAAAGAGCAGCTTAATGATTACAGCGACTAAGGGAGGGTCAGACCCTCCAAACCTGTTATCAGATGCAAAGTGCTTCTCTGCTTTGTACTGTACTACTCTGTACTTCCTCTTGCAATGGCAACAAGCACACGAAGAGTCAGGCATTTCCTATGGCTCTTCTAAAAAGCACATCTGTATATACTGAGTCTTTGGAGTATTAAAAAATTGATGCTAAGCCAACTGCCACACACTTTCCCAGCCAACATCAAATTAAAGGAAGGCATGGTGTCATAATTTCCCATGGCTGTTTTAATCTGTTACAAAAAGAAAGCCCACTCATTAACCATAACCAACCAAATCATAAAATATTCAAATCTCTCACACAACTTTTAATATGTAGATTACCTTTTTAAAGCAAGGCTGTAGCGTAAGATGAATGATGATCACTTCTCACTACACTAGCAATTACTTCACCAATTCCTCTCCAAATGTGTAATAAAATAATATTTGAAGACCATATTCAACAGCAAGGTAAACTGAATGCTGCAAGGGAGGTAATTACTTTTGAATATAATTTTTCAGGCATAATGAAATCTCTTTTAAATGAATTTAGGAATGTTATCAGAGCTCATGTAAGTGTGTCTGTTATCAGCTTTGTCTAACTACATGCAAACTGTGTAGTGATACTGCTTATAACAACAAATATTTAAAATATATGCAATTTTACAAGAAAAGTTTTGTTTTGAAGAAGTATCAGCACAGTAATAAACTTTTTAAATAAAAGGCAAAACTTAAAGCTGCCTATTTTTATTGTCTCAATAATTATTGCTCTGTGTGGAAGACAGAAGAATAAAGGCAGTCATGACTTAATAGAAAATGTCTGGCTAGAAGAGACATATTTATAATTCTCTTGACTGGAAATCTAATTTTAATAAGGGACTTGGGTTTGGCTAAATTTCTTAGGAAAGATGGTATTCTAAGTTAATTATTTCTCCAAAATTAAAAATAAACTGAGAGACTGTTGGTCTGTGGAAAGAAAATCTCTCTTACACAAGAGAGTCATGGAAACATGTAGCAAGTTGAAGTAAGCAAAACTTTTCATAGAATCATAGAACATGCTGAGTTGGAAGAGACCCACAAGGATCATCGAGTCCAGCTCCTGGCCCTGCACAGGACACCCCAGGAGTCACACCCTGTGCCTGAGAGCACTGACCAAACGCTGCTTGAACTCTGTCAGATTTAGTGCTGTGACCACTTCCCTGGGGAGCCTGTTCCAGTGCCCAGCCACCCTCTGGGTGAAGAACCTTTTCCTGATATCCAACCTAAACCTCCCCCAACTCCGTTTCATGGTATAGTTACTCATAGCCATATAAAAATTCTGGTGTTTACAGCCAATTATTATTCTACAGAAATAATGAAAAATGTTTGGTAGTAACACAATGAAAATTTCATCCCTAACACTGTGGCTTGTCATTACCCCAAACTTTAACAAACCAGGTAGGCTCTGGCATGGCAAGCACTGTGCCTCAGACAGAGATCCTTCAAAGAGTATAAATGAAAATGAGTTGCTCAGGTGAGGCTCTGAGGGAGCTCCAGTGTGAGCAATAAGTGAAACCATTTCTCAGCTGATTACTCCAGGAAGAGGATTAAATAATGAGGTGTCTGTGAAAACTGTGTGCTGGGTTCTTCAAGTAGCCCCTTCCAGCCTGATATTCCTGGTTCATTTTTCCCTGCACTGCCCTGCTTAACAAGGAAGGAGTTTTGTGGGATGCCTGTCTTCTTTTGTTTTTATGAATGAAGGTGGCAATTTACATCCTCCTTACATTCTCCTAAACAATTCTGTCTGGGTCTCCTGATAGCAAATTATGGCTCATGGTGGTGGAGGAGGCTGCAGCCAAAAGAGAGGTTGTAGCTGGTAAGCTTTTCCTATGCTTATCTGCAAAGATTAGTATTTTTTGCAACTAATAGCTGTAGCACTTTTACCAAAGCTCTGGCAACTCATGCTTTTATTTCTGGAGTCATGTAGATCTGCTGTTCTCTCATGTGTTGGCCAAATGTCCTTATGCATTTGCACTGTTTTATAAGAAAGAAAAACAAGACTGTCCTGTAAAAATGTTACATGAGCACTCTAGATTTCTGCCAAGATGTATTTGCAGCATTAAATTTTGTGTTATATTTTTTGGTAACTAATCCACACTTGCTATGTTTCCTCTGTGCAAACAAAATATATTGAAAATAATAGGACTGTATTTTCTGAGGCTCCTGATATTCTTAGAGGCACTACTTTTTAAAGAAACATAGTAAAAAGGGAATCTTCAGCCAAGCAGCTGCTTAGGTGATAGCTTTTTGTGCTAAAGTCCAAAAGGCTTGAACTCAGACTTCATGAGTCATCTATAATTTGTTGTATGTTGAGGCATATCTTGCTTTTGGGCTTTGGGCTGAAATGTGAACTTTCTAGTATAAATAAGCATGCAGGGATTGGCTTTATAACTCACAGGTCTTAGACTGTCACTGGCTTTGGATTATGTCCAAGTGTGACATACTGTCGGGAGCTGAATGCTTTTGATAGTTGATGTGTATACCAGCACCGCAATACTAACAGGCTTCTAAATGCCCACAGTAGTAAATTTTAACCAAAACTAAGAGGATATTCTGTCAAAATGTCTATAGCAACTGCCTTAGCTCCTCACTGTTTGGCTTCCTTTTGCTCTTGCTTTTACTCCACTTCCTCCCTCCGTTCTGCACATATAGCACTGGTATGCTAGTACATCCATAATGTCCTCCTCAAGTAACGGAGACAGAAGCCGACAGACAAGCTTCTGCATGTAGCAGGTCACCAAGGGTCTGCAGGCCCTTGAGGAGGGCTGTGCTGGGGAGGTAGATCCCATAAGGTGGGATACTGTAGGAGGAGAGACCTCCTGGTGTAGCCTTCTCCAAGGAATTACATTCTCCCAAGCTTCAGATCAGCTGGATAGTTACCATTAGGAAGAGGAAAGGGAGAAATTCCATGCCCACATGATCCACCTGTGAAAAGTTCACTTGTTCCATCTGAAAGGGTTAAAGCATTGAGACAGCTAGTGGTATTATGATATTGTGTTTTGTGAATTGTTACTGGGAAAGATGTTACTGCCTGTCATTACTTCTTGGTCCCTGGCAGGCAACACTCAGCACATGACAGGAAAAAGACCAGTGATTCCAGCATGGAAACTCTCCAGGACCAATTTTTCCCACACAAGAAACAGAAATCCTAGCTTGAATGTCTGAGATTACAGCTTCAGACAAATATCTCCAGACATTACAAAAGTCAAGAGCCTGGCAGAAAACATTCTTCTGTGTGAGACATGCTGTTTTTCATGTGGTGATGAACAGCATCTCTTTCCTCATCAAACACCAGGACATTTTGAGGCATACTCATTGATGCTGCTCATGGCAAATAAAGTGATGCTAAAGCATCAGACTTGTGCATACATTCAGCACTGGAAATTTTTTTTGGGCTCTTGCAGCTGCTATGGTTACCAGTCACGCGGTTGGCCACCTTCTGTAGTGGAAGTACAGAGTGATTGTACCGTACATTGTGTGAAGACGTTGGATAGACCTTGGGGGTGTGAAGTGGGTGTGAGTTTCATACCCACTGCAGAAGGATCTGGAATCAAAGTTCTCAGAAAGAAATACATTTCAATGCTAATACTGCCTAAGCATTTGTAAAGCAACTGTCTTTGACTTTTATATTACTTCTAAGGGAAAGAAAATCAACTGCAGATTGGTCTTCAGGAAGGAGCAAACACTTTTTGCTCAGACATCATAGTTTAAATCACCATGCTAATGAAAGAGCTGTTCATTTTGTCTATCCAGGGGTATTCTTCCTGACTTTAAACTGGCAACATGCCACAGCTGACAGAAACTTGAATTTCTTCTTCTTGATGACATTGCAGCTGTTTACAAGATAGGCTATTTCCACGTAGTTCCACATCCTGCCTTTTGTTGCCGTGAACAAATGGTGCTGACACTTGTGCAACTTTGATTGAGTTTTCACAAAAGCTGTCACTGTGGATGAGACCGTTGACTTTTTCTTTGTTTGTCGGTGATGTCTGCTTGTGGTTTTGTCTCCAGCTTATAGGATTTCTTTGGGTTTCAGTGGCCTCCACCCCAGATTTACACCTGCCATCACCTAGGTTCAACTACTGGTGCTGGCTCCTGTGAGCTCATTGATGACAGCAAACCCTCCAAGCCCTCTCACATTCTTTCCAATTCACTCTTCCATTTCCCACTCCGTTACTGGTATGTTAACTGGGTTGAAATGGTCATATTTATTAGAATGTGTTACAAATAAGATGGGTAACAGCAATGGCTTGAAATCTTAATGCTTCCTGCTTTCCTACCCTACACAGAATTCTCTCTGTGCATGCACACCCACATGGGCATGATTTTACTTACACTTCTATCGCTGCCTGATACTCAAATCAGTCCATAGAAACTTAAGGTGTCCTTCTTGCTAGTATGTTAAAGAGGCAATAGGGGTCCTATATATAGAAGTCCTGTATATCCCTAAAGGGCATAAAGGAAAACAAGTAGAGTTATATCAATAACAATTTCCTAGGCAATGAAATAGCATATAAAGTGTTGAGAGAGAAATGGTAATAAATCCAGAAGATTTTTTTTTTCATTTGTGTAATGTTCTCCTGTATTTATTTTGTCAGTTTTCCCTTTTCCACGAGGGTAAGAAAAATCTTTCTTTTAAAAAATTTTATTCTGCAAGCTTATTTTCAAACAGGCTACTGGCAGGTTGTCACAGACAGGGAAGATTATGATTAACCGAAATGTCATCAGCCTGTTATTCTCCACAGAAGCCATACGAATAGGAATTAAGTAACAAACTTCTGCAAGTGGATGATAGAGAAGCAGAGGTAACAGGCTGATTTCTCAGCTAATGCAGGACTTTGCTAAATGAATGGAAAGTGAGATTTTCCTTTTAACTTCTTATACCTCATCAACTCCTATTATCCAAAAAAGACAGAACTCTCTTCTGTCAAAAAGAAATCTCCAAGATCATACACAAAGGAAAAATTAAATTCCTCTTTATTTAACCAAAAGTCTTGTATTTCTAAGCTTTGGGCTTCCTATTAATGTTACTGTGGCATCCATGCTGCTGATCCTTTTTCCAATGTTGCAAGGTTAAATCATTGCAATGGTAACTGATGCATTTTCCTTCACAGCACTAGCAGAATGCTGATGATTTTATTCCACAGGAAGCTCATGCCTGATTCAATCAGGCATTCTTTAACTTTTTAAAAATTGTTTTATTAAAGGAAAGACAGAGCAGTACATGTTAGTCTATTAAACTATACATCATAACTTATGGTTCAAGCCATAGAATCTGGATATTAATTTCAAATGCATCTAAAAAGCCCATGTCACTGTGCTGACATGGGTATATGGCTGGTGTCTGAAGTGTTCAGGGGTTTAGAGGTGAAGTGTCCAGCACAGCCTGCCCTTCTTAATTGGACAAGATACCAAACTTTGCCAATGCAGCAACACAGGCAGTAATCCAGCCGTGTAACACACAGTGGAGGAAAGGTCTCCTGTCAAATGGCAATAAAACTGCCTTCTGTCAAGAGGTTAACGTATCTCTGCAAGTCTTGTTGACAAGTCAGTTCCTCTGTACGTGAGGAAGCAAGCTGTGCTTGAACACCTTTTGGAATCTGTCCTGCCATGAGCTCTTTATTGTGTGACTGTGGCAGGCCAGGGTCCCAACAGCCATCTGTTGGGCACAGAAACTTGGCTGCGCTGAAGGAGCCTTTAAACTGTCCGTGAGTTATGATTGAAAACCACCTCAATGTGGCAATGAAGTGCTGGGCTGAAGAGAAAAAGCTGCAAGGCCACGGGTCAGATTCCTCCTCCCATTCCCATCTTTTAAGGACACGGGCAGGAGAAACCATCTGCAAGACTGCTGATAGCATTCTCAGAATGTAGTGGAGAACTCACAGCTGATTCTTGTGATTGTTCCCATTTTCCTGCCCCTCCCAGCAGGTGCTGAAGAAGTAGACTGCCAGCCACACAAAGCCAGGTTTACAGCTGAGAATCAGCTTCTCTTTGCCTAGAGATATTTAAAAGATGTAGATGTGGCATTTAGGAATATAGTTTAGTGGTGAGTTGGCAGTGTTAGGTTAAAGGTTGGGCTTTCATAACCTGCAATGTCTTTTCAAACCTAAATTACTCTAGTACTTCTTTGCTCTTTTTCTTGGTTGTTCTGTGGGAAAAGCATTTGCCCTGCTGTTAGCTTATCAGCTGGGTTTCCATGTTGCCTTTTGTAAGATCTCCTTAGTTATAGGGGAAACAACCAGCTGAGTGATCCATCATTGCCATTTCCACTTCCCTGAGACACACAGAACAGCCCACAGAGGCACAGGACCCACTACAGCACAGAACAGGCAGCCCCAGCCTGCAGCATTGCTGGGCTACCTCCAAACTGTTCCAGGTAAGCTGGCAGCAGTGGAGCTTTGTGAGGGGTTCCACATCTCCAGCATGTGGATGACGTGACAAGATTAGTTGAATCATGCATTTCAAAACCTTCAGCACAAAGTCCAAGGACATGTTGCCATCTTGTCATAATAATGAAATATTCCTTCTCTTCAACTGGAAGCACACCATTTTCCAAGATCACAAATGGCCCTGCAGGTCAGAGGTGGTGACATCCATTGACACAGTTAAGGGACCTTTGTTCTAATTACTTAATATAAAATGCTAATAATATTATTTTATATAATAAACTCTTAAAATAACACTCTCAAACCTTACTGGATTTAAATGCCAAGATTCCATAAAAGGTCATTTTTTCTCTGTCAATTTCTTTCTTTTCTTCTAAGCTGTGGTAATTAGAATCTAAAGAAACTCTAAGCTGAATAGGGGAATTGAAATCTTGCAATTTCTCACAATCACATATCTTAGTGCTTTGAATAAGGCAAATCAATTTTTGACAATGTTGTCTTTGTGATCTCTCCAAAATGCCTTCCCCCAACCCTAGTGTAACTCGTTTCAAATATTTGACTTTTTTTTCTGATAAGTAATTTTACATTCATTGGCATTGCTTGCTTGTAATCAGAGAACCATTCCAACAGCCAGCAGATGTTTAAAGACAGTGTCTGCTGTTTTTATTTAAACTGGGGAGGGTTTGATCCCAGGAGATGTCCTACCAAAATCAATGGGGGCTGTCTGTCTGCTGTGAAAGAAATACTTAGTGGCAAGATGGGTAGAACTGAGCTGCAGAGCTTTCAAGGGAATCAAGCAGGCATTCAGAAAGGATTGGTGGAAGCTGATTTTGCAGTAGTGATTCTGTTGATAGTACTGATGCAGGAGTGCATTTCAGATGGGCTGTGGAATAAACTGAATGACTGGCAATATTCATTGCTGCCTCCTTCCTGTATGCTGCAATGAGAGCAAGACTGGTTTTGGACAAAGAGCTCCAGTTTTCTCTTTCTATTGTGGTTCTTGTAAAGAGCTGAAATAGAGTACACTGTAAAGTAGCCAACAGCAAGACCAGGTGTGGAGATGGTGGCAAACAGAGGAAAGCAGGTCTTTGTAAAAGAGCGTGGAGCTCAGATGCTACTTTTTTATCTTCATGTGATGGTGGGCTCTCAGCTAGCTGACACCTGCATCACTTCATCCTTGTGGCTGATGTTTGTAATATGTAGCACATTGCAAAGAGGTACTTACATACTTTATTTGTTGGTGAAATACACGACACAGCAGAAAATTTTCAAGATGTCCCACATAAATATCTAATGAGGGATTTTCAGTCCCAGTAGTTGTGACAATTAAACAGCAGAGGGAATGAAATGCTATCTGCTCTAGAGAACTTGCTGTGATATATTTAAAGTCTCTGCTAATACATTACACAGGGGTCTGTTCCAGCAGTTTATAACAATCCCCTGTGGCCAATAGCACCACTCTTCAGGATTGTAATGCCCACAAGAGGCTTTCTTTAGGATGAACAGGATTTATCTTAATCCAACTTGATATCACAAAACCATCTTTTGCTTGTGGTGTAGTAGATACCAAAGATGCCAAATGAATAATCACCGAGTAAATTTTACTATCACTAGGTTGTAATATACAGTTCCAATTCCCTGTTTATTCAGGTTTACTACTTTGATATTCATTGTTGACACCTTATATTGTGACAACCAATCACCTGCTAGACTTGCTTTTCCTTCAAAGGTGTTTTATGTCCTATTAGGTCTTACACAGTTTTCAAATCTCGCTGCTCCCTTTCCTGCTTTTCCATATTGATTAAAGCCATGATATCAGCTGTACAGTATGCACATGACTCCTTGTAGACATTGAACTGCCCCTTTTATGGCACTCTCAGTATGTCACTTACTCCCACTTTTCAGGCCGTCAGAGACACAAAGGCATTTTTCTTCAAGTGACAATCAGGCCCCACGAATCCAAGTGTGAGATCCTCTTAGCTGTGCTTTTTAGGAGTATGATAACAGAAATAACATTTAACAAAATGAGCAAATATTGGCTCATCTAGTGACACACCAGCAGTACTTTGGGTTGCCATGAAAGAAAAAAAAAAGCAGGATGTTGGGGAGACAGAGTTTCAGAGTGGTGGGAAGCCAGGCTCATCAGGGAAGACAAGTGATTTGACATGGCCCTTCACGGTAAGTGCCTGCAGCTAGCTGATTGCTAAAGCAGCATCGAGAGGATCTGTAGAGGAGATTAAACAATCAGCCAGGCCAGCTAGCAAAAAGGATGCTGTGATGGCAATAGTTGCAGCAGCTTCCATTGGAAAGGAGGCTGATTCCTACCAGTAGTGTTCCTAGACCTCTGAAGATCACTTAGAGTAAGCATTACCTGGTTTAGTATGCATTTCTCAGTTTACCTTGTTTGTAAGCTTTTTTATCTTGCTTTCTGTTTGTCTGCCCTTAGAGGATTATATGAATTGTTGCTCCTTCACTTGCCTCTATCAGCAACCCTTAAGCCTTTCCATTTCAGGTGCACACAGTGACTTGAACCCTTAGCATGGGAATTGTAGGACAAATACTAAATGTTGTAGGGCTACTCATGTGTGAAGTTAAAGTGTCTGTTCTCTGGGGAAAGGGATGGGAGGGGACATCCTTTCATGAGAACCCATATTTGATCAGCCAACAGAGATAGCTACAGAGTAGTTGCTCTTCTGGTAGCATTCATAAATCAAATAACCAAAACTGAATTTTGAGGTAGCTGTGCAGAATGCTATCTGCAGACCACGAGGCCAATCCATTAAAGTATAGTTAATAACAATATATGATTTTTTAAAATATGATTTTTCAAATCACCAGCCATAAAAGATAATGATAGTCATAAAGAATAGGAGATGGGAGAGTGTCTTGTTCTTGCCTAGTCCCAGACTTTGATTTTGGAGTGACTGGCTAACCCTAAACCACAAAGGGTTGCATGCAGCTTACATGAAATACTTTGAAGGTGTCAAGATTGATTTGTGGGTAGGTTCATCAGCAAGGTTACTTGTGTCATACAGCTTTACCATGTCACCTAGAAATCCTTCTACTGCCAATAAGAAATTGCTCTATAAATAGTAAAGGTGTGCCAAAACCCATTAAGCACTGTACAAACCTGATGTTGTTCCTGCCAGGGCCCAGATGAATAGTGACTCTCACTGATCTGAGCTGTGATGTGCATTAAGCTGTGACAGTGTGTGCATATTGACACAAAAAGGGCCTAGATCAATATGGCCACTTGCAAAATGAAGGGGATACATCGATATGGAACTAATATTAGGCAACGTAAGAGAGGAAATTTGAGCCAAAGACATTAGTGAAAATACTGAAGACAGTCAGAAGTGTTATGGGAAGTTTAATATCCACACACAACACAGCTGTACAGGGCTTAAACTCTCATCTGGAAGATAACATCAGAAATATTTTATTCTATGCACTTGCATTAATTGCATGTTTACAGTTTTAGAAGGCCATCGGGGACTTCTTGAAAAACAGACAGAAAAGAATTTTCCATCATATCTTACTTCTGATCAAACATATTTCTCTGATGTTAGAGCAGGAATCTGATTTCTATTAAACCAGCATAAATCTCAAAATCCCCCATCACTCTAATTTTATGTTGGTGATGGATTTCACTGAATAGCTTTTCCTCCTCCTTTCTTAGAAGCAATAAAGATAACAAAAAAAATGCTGAAGGATTTACAGCAGGAAAAACTTGCAAAATTATCACCTGTACATTTTCAGTTATAATAACCCTGTACAATCATAAACTATTTAGTTGCTTGCAAAAATTGTGTAGTGTTATTTGTTCCTTACATAATTGTTGTGCTTATTTCATCAAGGCTTAAAATTGCTTATATAAGCACATTTTCAAGCAGTGACCTAATAGAAAAATAATTAATTTTTATGCTATTTGTCAATAAATTATAATTAATAGGTCAGATAGACATGAAACAAAGAGTGAAAAGCAAATTACAAAAAGCGACAAGAAGTATTTGTACACTCATCTCTTGTAATTCTGAAAGTCCAATCTCAGTAAAGGCCATTTAAGTATTTAGGCAAGAAACACCAGCTAGGAAAAATGCACTGCTGCATTTACACCTATTGTGTTCAATTTGGAAAGTATTGCCAACAACACCACCTACAAAGAACTTGAGTCTGCTTGGATAAAAGATTTTCTAATGACTACCCCAGGGCAACTACCAGAGAGGATGGCCACATCTAGGATGTCTAGACAACTAATGCTTGCCTATTTTTACAGTACACTTACATTTCTATTGAGCCTAGAGATCACAGGAGGGCAGAACATAAAAGTTACTAATCCATTAATGTTTCCCATTTCGTGAGAGAGTTATGAATTGTCTCAGTGTTGAAATAGAGTGACTTCAGGGGTTATCAGCAGATGTCTCAGATTAATGAGTCATAGTTTCTGTAATTCAACTAGGTTGTGTTTTGGGGTGTTTTCCAGAGAAAAGAAATTAACTCCATCACACAATAGCATATAAAACAATCACTGCAAATTTAACAGCAATATCTGCCTAGCAGGGCAAGAATGGAAGCTCTGTGTGTATTCTTAGTATGCAACTAAAACACACAAAACTGAAATTGTGGGGAGAAAAAAAGGCAGAAATAATAAAACTTGCAAAGACTCTGTCAAGACAGGAAGTCCTGCAATCCATATGCCTCATAAATAGATCAGCAGACCCATCTGTGTCATTAGGTGACTTAGGGGACACTGAACTGAAAGAACATATATTATTCTGCTAAATGGCATGTGAACTTCTAGAGTTTTTTTAATACAAAAGCTTGAAATTTATAAAAGATGGAATTTGTTGAAACTCAAAATACCTTTCAGTTCTGAAAATATTAGGTTTTCAGGCCATCGAAAGTGAGGAGAAATGCAAAGTAAGTCTGGAGACTGTGTGTGTGTGCACAATGTCACTAGGATGCCTCATTAAGACAGACAGACTGACTTAGATTTTAATCAGGAAGGCTTTTAGAAAACTGAGGGAAAAAACATAAGAATTTATTCACCAGAAAATGGGACAGGGAATTCTACAGTTTTGACAACAGCCTGAAGTACAAGCATATCAGCTGCTCTAGATCAGAACTGATAAGAATGTCATGAACTTCCAAGTTTTAATTGAGGGAAACACACACATACATGTAAAATAGTCTCAATCATTTCTGAATAGGTTTTGTACAGTATTATGAAGGGCTTTTATCTTTTCTTGAATGAAAATTGAAGATAACCTTTTATTCAGTTTAAAAAACTTTTGACTCTTAAAATCTGCTGGTTTTCACTTTTCATAATGGATAAGACTGAAATACATTTCTTCCCTGCTTTACCAGAATGAAATGCACATTTTGGCTTTGGCTGGCATTCTGAGACATAGTTCATTAGTCCCTTGAAAACTACAAAAAAATTTTTTCTTAAAATGGGGTCTCCAGGTCACTTTTTTTTCTTAGCTCTCTCCCCTGAATAATTGCCCAAGGTTCCATTTTAGAAGCTCCTGTGTATTTTTTTTTCCTGATGAATCTAATACCACTGGGATTTGATAGTCTTAAAATATTGACAGTACCTCAGGGTCTCAAAAATCCAGCCTGGCATTCACGCTCAACAATGTCTGTAGCCACATCTATCTAAAGTTTATGTAAATATACTTGGGCTTGTTCCTGTAAATAATTTTTGTGTGATTATATAAGCTAATTTAAAAGCCATTAAGCACTGAATGAACATTTGTATCAACAAACCAGATTTCTGTGCTCTGAAACCACAATTTACAATAAAAAAATTATCTTATTGATTCTGCTTGTGAAACTGCCATGAAACTTGATGAAGGACATATATGCAAGACTGCATATTTGACCCTTGAAAAGAAAATGTTTATCAAGTAGCAAGAGAATCTTCCCACAGAATATATGGTTTTCAGGCCACAGGGTAAATTCAAAGCTTTCATAATTTAGCAGAGTAACTCTGGGCTAGGCCAGACCCTTCTATTTTCTACCCTAGCAGCAAAAATAAATCTATATTGGTGCACTCGTATTACTGAAAAGTAATGCATCATACTCACATCCTCATTGATTTACTTTAAATAACTCCTTAGTTTCTGCAATTATACTGGCTATAGGTATAGGTTGATATAGATACCATTACAACATAACTAGTGAATAAAAAGCTTGCAACACGTATTTGCAACTTTTATGACATGTTGAAGAGTCATGGAAAAGAAATTCTATGGCACAAGACTAGAATGCAATTCTCCCTCTTTCCTGTATTTAATATGAAATACAAGCTGCAAAAATAAAAGGAAAAAATAACTGTCTATATACCTGGCACTTTGCCTTTACAGATCCCTGCAGTCATCCTTTAAAGACCAGTTTCCTACTTGTTCTTAAGCTGAATTCCAGTCGCAGTTGTAAGTTGTAGTGGCAGTTGCAGTTCTAACATCCTCCTGTTTCAATGCAGGCTTCTTTGGCAAAATATCTGGAAGATGACCTCAAAGCAGCTGAAACCTGATGACAAACACAGCAACAGAAGAGGAAGGTGAACACTGTTTGGATTGCACAAAGTGGTCTTATGAGTTCTTAATTTATCAGTCACTTCTAAGTAGCCTCCTAAATCCCACATCAAGGTTTTCAGACCCTGTGGAAGCAGAAAGGCCAATTAGAACCTACACATAAAAGGGTGGTGCCTGGAGCAATCCCCCTCTCTGTGGAAACCCTGTGGAATGGATACCAGAGGAGAGGAAATTCTGATTTCTACACCTCTCCCTCCCACCCAAATCTTTCTTTTGAACAGAGTGGACACAAGATGAGAAGGACTATTCCCAGCAGAAATGGTACAATTCAAGCCTGAGATCTACAAAAAAATCTGTTGACCCATAGAGATCTAGGATGAGCCATGAGGAACTGAATAACCAAAACAGAAGTATAGCTACTCAGCATAGCTTGGTTCATTGAATTAATGTACTCTCTGTAAGTATAAATATACTTTTATAATAGGTATAGTAACTATAGGTGGCTCTGCTCTTTCAAAATAGCATGGAAAATAATTTCATGTTTTAGCCACGCTGCAGAATATTTTTGTCAGTTTTTGGACTTCAAAAATCATGAAGTGTTTTCCCCCCTCTTCTTCCTGCTATATGAAATCCTCAGACAAACAACAGAGTGACTAACGCCCTTTGCTACGGAAAGAATGAAACTGAGTATTTAGAGAGTTGCCAAATGCAGAATAAACAAACTGATACAACAATTTCCCCTCTCTATCTAATATGGTGATCTCAGTTTGAATTCCAACGTCAGTACTGAAATCCTCAGACAGAACAGTTTTCCAAACAAATAATACCTCTTTGAATGTCATTTTAGAAGAAGCAACTTTGCTGAAAAGTGGAAGCTGCTGATACCACAATATTATCCTCTTGTGGTAACAGTATCATCTCTCTTCATGCAATGTCACTGTTTCTTCCATAATAATTTAAGCCATGGAACCCTGTGACTGTAATTTGTGATTCTAAGAGAGTTCTAGGAATATATCCCAGCACTCTCAGCAATTGGCAGCTCTGTAAAAAGCGATAGCTAGCCCAACTATCCATCAAACAAATGAGAGGTAAGTCATTTGGAATTTCTCCCAATGCTATTCAGTTTTCTGTAGAATTTAATTCTGTTGTGTGTAGGAGAGGTTTCCCAAAGGTTAATAACTGTGTCATTCTATATTTTGCTCAGAAAACCGAGAGCTAGAAAACCATATATCAGACTAATTGTGTATAAAATACTTTAAAAAATAGTCACCTTGAATTATGGAAGCACAAAAATAAAATGTATCTGAGGGCTTTTTATTTTACATTTTCTTCAGAATGAATCATTCAAGTTTGTTTAAGAATGCTGCTCAAACTTTCTAGAAATTTCTAAGGATACTGGGTTTTGTTTTCCTCCCCTTTTAAATGAATCTACTGTTAACATCAAAGATAAGACTAGGAGACACCTCCATTCCTTAGTATGGACAGCCCAGAACCCTTTGCTGGAGAGAAACGCTTGTTACAAGTAGAAACTAGAGGGCATTCTTTCATTTTGAGATCTTGCCAACAGAAGGGATGCTGCTCTTTTCTGCCTGGACTAAACTTTCCTTGAATATAGAGCACTTGGGTTATGTTTCTCTCTGGTCCATATCAATCTCCAGCTACGTGTTCTACTTCCTAGGCACATGCTATAAGCATGCTCTTGTGAGCTGTTCTTGGTGGGAATGTTCTCCATGGCTACTGCTGAAATTTTGCCACTTCCCAGAAAGGAAAAGAAGGATTTCTGGTGCCAGAGCATAAAAGTCAGTACTAAGACACTTTGGACTTTATATGCACATCATCTAGAATATGTTCTTCAAAAAACATAGAAACAACCCCTGGTGCAAGAATCAAACCACATTTCCTCCTTCCATCTCACATGTCTTAAATATTACACTCATTTGCAGAATAAAATGGATCTCCTTCTCTACAAAGTGCTCAGAAAAGCTGTGAAAAGATGCCAATTTAAATATTACACTTGAACTCAGTGTGTGAGCCCCGTCAGTGAAGAACAGTCCCACAGAGAAGGAAGACTCAAGGGAAACAGTCAAAAAAGAGAGCTCAGTAGTCTCAAGGTAAAAGGGTAGCTGAACTGAAATTGTGTCCTTTCCACTGCTACCACACTCTCCTGCAGTCATGTCTTTTCCTTTCAAGTCTAGTCCTTGAAAAAAACTGATGTGTTTGCGCCCCTAATTCTGAGGTTCAACAAATGCTTCTATCCAGAGCAAGCTGATGCTGCCACTGAGTGAAGGAATCCTACCTACCTGCCCTCTTGGCTGTTTGTTCCTGTATTTTGTCCTATCTTGTATCAAACATTTATGAGGCCACAGTCTAAACTGGATCAGGAAACTGATCTGGCTGAATGCTAATGGTTATTTTTCCTGCTGGGTTAGTTTCTGGCTGGAGCAGGTCTCTGAGTTAGTTTGCTGTAGAGTCACATGAACATCTGTGCAGCACAAAGGTTGGGGCAGCACAGGGGCAGGAACAGGCAACCAAGAGGAAGAAGGAGAAGAGTGTGGAGTAAACAGATCTACTTCTTCCATTAGCAGTGCCTGTGTATGCCATCTTGTGTTGCTTAAGCCTTACTCCAGGGAGCCTGGGGCTTGATTTGCCGAAGTATACACAATTACAAGTGAATTCCTGGGGAGAGGTGCTTCTGGAAAAGAAGAGCTATCCCTTCCTAACCACATCGGAAAACCAAGTGCTAGCTATTGATCTATGAAGTGGGGATAACAATATCACCTTACAGGAAAGGGCTAAAAATGCATTTGATGCTGTTTGTGAAACACTCTGTTCTGATGAACACCCCAAATCGACCTAGTTGGCAACACATCCACCTGTCTTCAGGACTAGAGAACAACAGTTTGCAGAAAGGAAGGCGTGGAGCTGTGCTCTGATTTTCCAGGCTTCAGAGAAACTGGGGAGAAAGTTATACAATCATGTAATTGCAATTCATATTATAGAATGCCTATCCCCAAGTAATTTGAAATAAAGGTATATGCAGATGGTATTTGGGATTTATTACTTTTGAGTATTTGAATTTTCATCCCTAATCTTTTAATGCATGGGAAGAGAGTTTTTTATTAAATAAAGCAGTAAAATTCTGCTTATGTTGTTTCAAAATACTTGATTGGTATGATTTAATGGCTGACATTGTATCACATCACTTGCAAATTTGAAACAAAGAACCCTCTCTCCAGAAACATCCCTTTTGTTTCATCTTCTTGTCAGGCAAGGAAAATTTCTAATTTTCCTTCTTTTTTCTCGTACTTTCCCCTAAGCCTGTAGTACTATGACTACTTGACACATTATGCTGAATTACTGTACATTGGTCTAACCAGCCACGTTCTTGCTCCAGGTACTAAATTAAAACCAAAAGGTAACATCAAAATAATATTTTTAAGTATTCTGATATGCATCCAAATAAAATGCAGGTTTTTTTACAAAAAACCTTTCAGCCAAGATTATTAACTGTGCCTTTATTATTGAAAAGCCTTCTTGATTCATAAAGTTAATGGCTATGTCATGCCTCTGTAAATGCAGACTTGAGACATACTCTGAATGTGTGTTTTACAATTCTTTTCTGAGGAATCTACAGCTGTCTAGGTCCTAAGTGGCTCCCATTAGTACAGTTTCTGGGCTTTTTTCTCTATTCCAGTGGTTTGGCAGACCATAGAAATGCATAAGAGTAATGCAGATCCTTGCAAATTGTGAGAAGGAGGCTGCTGACTGCAAAGCAGGACAGACAGGCTTGGCAGGAGGAAGCAGCAATGTGGTTGGGTGCCTCTGTGAGCCCACAGCTGAGAGGTCACAATTCTGACCTGTCAGACTTGACACATCATTTCATTTTGTACTTCCTACTTGACAATCCCTTTGCACCAGCCTTCAGGCTCACCTGCACTCTTTGCTCCATGCACTGCTTTGTTGCAAATGCTCCTGCATGCTTTATCTTCAAATTCTTTTTGAGAGAAATCCTTCAATATTTCTATAATGTTAAATTTACCAAAGTGTGAAACATTTCCTTGCATTTATAAAAGAATTTTTTTTCCACTGCTAGCTAATGTGTATTTCTCACATTGAGTTTTAATGACTTCAAATACTTTTATGCCCTATTGGAAATTACCTGTGCCAATTAAATGGAACAAATTTACTTCAGGATGAATTCTTATAAGCTGCAGAGAGCATTGCTTTAAAATGCCTCTGAAGTCCCTTAGAGAGTTCAAATGACTGTACGAGTTGCCTAGAATTATAACTGGTGAAGGGAGTGTTTGTATCTTCTTGATATCAGAAAGGGCCTGTTGGTGAGTGAAAAAAAGAGAAAAAAAATCACAGAAGTTATAATTCACAAGATGCTGCCTTTCCTGCCAATGCTGGCTAAAGAAGTTGCCTCTTGTCCCTGTCCCCAGTGCCCCAAAGCAAAACTGGCCTTTCCTTATGGCAGTATAACTGTTTATGTGCTATAAACTGGATCACTGAAATGATCCATATAAAAGATGGTCCTCTAACCCCCAGGGCAAAAATGCTAGAAAACACTCCAAGGACCTAAAGCCTTCCCCACATATAGAGACCTCCTGAGAGCATGAATACCCTGGAATGCACTGATCTTGGGCTCAATCAAATCATCGCTATGTGAATTGCTTCATCTATTTTTTGGGGAGTTGTATATCCAAATTGTAATGTTTCTTGGATGGATGTGCTGGATACAAACTTTCACATGTTCATTGTTCATCAATGAATAAATTACAGACTCAGTTTCAGGGTGGTTCAGGTTCTTAGTCAGATTTTCCCTGTGCTTCCAACAGCTCCAGCCAGCTCTACTCAGAAACAGTCCTACTATTTACCCTTTCATTAAGCCAAATCTTCAGAGAGCAACATAAATATTGATTAATTTACACTCACCTTCCTCTTCTGAGGTAAATAACTGTATCATTCTCCCTTTTTGTTTAAAGGACAATACTAAGACAAAAATTAAGTGGCTTGCCTATGGTAACACAGCAAGTTAGTGGCAGAAGAAAGGTTGGCATTCAAAAATCATCGGAGTTTTTGAGGCTTGTCTATACACAGGGAAACCAGCTGTGCATCCTTCATTCTGTAACAGCTGGACAAGCAGAGACTGGTGTGTGACTGTTCTATAAAAGAGAAGAGAGTCCTTTTGTTCTGGAATTAGGTGTGCATTATTGAGGCAAGATAATTATTTTGGAGTAAACCCCTGGTTATCCCTCTTATTTTAGATCAGCTCTTCTGATGACTTTCTTACATAGGCCGGGGTAAACTCTAAATTTTCCTTCTCTCCCCGCCTCAAGCCTAATTAATAACTGCTTATTATAAAGACACAGAAAAGTTTGTACTTCCACAAAAAGAAAATAAATGAGTTCTGGATATTCTGACACCTGTGAGAACACATATTGCTCTTGAGTGCTGCTGCCCCCCCAATCACAGCTCTGGACGGGGAGAGTCATGCAACAGGGGGAATGTGGTGAGAACAGCATCTCACAGCAGCAGCCCTCACACTGGACCCCTGCAGAAGCAGATGGCAACCTCTCAGGCCTGGGATTCAGGGAGAAACTGCAGGGGCCCAGGAGCAGGAGCCAGCTCCTGGCTGGAGTGCAGGCAAGGGTGTGTGCAGATAGCAAATAGGCTGGGCTGGTGCTTGGTGTCAGAGCCTCTCCCTCCCTGTGCGCCCCTTGAGAATGTCTTGCTCATCTGAAGATCTGACGTGGCAGCAGTGTGTGAAGGAAGATCATACAAACCATTTGAGAATGTGCTAGCTTCATTAACCTCATTAAAGAACTTGCAAGCCAGAGCCTCACTATCTAAATTCCTCTGATGAAGGCAAATTCAATAATTGCACACCACAGCTCCTAATGCTGCAGTCACATCCAGTGCTGTTGTATGTATGAACCTGAGGCCTCTTTGGATTTCCCTTTATAGGACTGGGGCTCCAGCTGCCAATAAAAAAGTTTTCATTTAAGTAAAAACCAAAAAAGCTCCCCTTTTTTTAAAAGTAAAAATCACTTCAGGTGAATGATATAAGATAAACATATTTAAATACTGAAAATGTTCCTGTTTTTTTTTTTTTTTCTAGCTTGTCAATTCTACTTTTTGTTCCATGCCAGAGCAGCACTGGGGTCAGTTCTTCGTCCATCCAAAATGTTTCTTTTTCTCAGGAAGATGAGATCAGGATTGTTTTTTCTGAGCCCATAACACCTGCAGGAGTCATGACTTCAAGTTGGGAACCCGTAAAAGAGTGATTGCTCTCTGGAAATCCAGATATTTTTCCAGTACCAAACACCGTGATATTTAAACATCAGCCCTGAAGATCCATTAAGAACATCTTCAGAAGGCATCAAGCCACATGGATCCATATGTAAGTTTTGTTGGTCTTTGCTCTCTGGACATTCCTGGAAAGTGAATGGGGTGTGAAGAGAGCATCTCTGCGGCAGAGCAGCTGCTCACCACAGTTCGGTTGCTCTAGCTATCACCATGCTGCACACTGCTGGAATGTCGCCAGTCCAAATCACAGCGTCCTAATTTCAGGGAAAGCTTTACTGAAAGTGGTTTAACTGAGATTGTTAATGTTCTGCCAAGCCAAGGACGGTAACAACCACTAGCAGAGTATCCAGAACGTGTTACCCACAGCTTGTTTTCAAAATTCTCGCCAATTGAAAAGAGAGCAGTGTTCCTGCAGAACAAGGGGTGATGTTTACGTATGCTATTTTTCAGATGTGCCTTCCCACATCTTTAATTTGTTCTCTCTGATGGACATGTAACGGAGAATCCATTTTAATTTGACTGGCAGCAAAAGAGCTCCGGATATACTATGCGTATGGTACCGGTAGGTTTTGACTTTGTGTAAGCAACTACAGTAACCTTCTCCCTACAGGTCTCCAGGAGGCTGGAAAATGATGTAAATATCAAAACGGTAAGAAGTGACCCAAAAGGCAGGGAGCTCGGCGCGGGCCTGAGCCGCCCGCTGGGCCCGGCGCTTGGCTGTTGCCATGGGGACGCCGCCGGAGCGCGGGCGGGCTGCGGGGTGGCCCCTCTCGCGAGAGCGGCGGCGGGCGGAGCGCGGCGGGGCGGGCGCGGGGTGAGCTCATCCCGGGCTGCGCGGGCGGGGAGCGCCGCGCTCTGCCCAGCCCAGCGAGCGGAGCGGAGCC